>KZ345360.1:103639-114582 GCA_002352805.1 Teladorsagia circumcincta
ACAATAGGCCTGACATACACTTTGTATGCCCGGATCAAGACAGAGGGATCCTTACTGCATAGAGACCTAAGTAGTAAGAATAAACGTTGCTCAGCCTTGGCTGCAATATTGAGACAATGGGAGTCAAAGCATAAATTGTTGGTAATTGTGAAGCCGAGGTCTCTGATTTCCGTGACATCCTCTATAGGAGTAGATTGAATATAGTACTTATACTTGGCATTATTTTTCCCTAAATAGAGAGCTTTTGTTTTTTCCAGGGAAATAGGAAGATTCCACGTGATTGACAAAGAAACTACTGAGTCCACTGCTCTTTGTATTGACAAGCAGTCCTCCTGATCAACGACTGATTTATAGATTTTTATGTCATCAGCGAACATCTTACAAGTTACACCGCATCGTTCGACTATGGGCGGAAGGTCCCAAGTGTAAATGTTAAAAAGAACGGGGGATAAAACCCCACCTTGGGGCACACCACTAGTTGAACATTTGACTATGGAAAAGGAATTATTGATCCGAACTTGAAATGTACGGTTACTTAGGAAGGCACGAATCCAACGAACAATCATTGGATGGATGCCAACCTGCTCTAATCTCGCAACCAACTTCGCATGACAAACCTTGTCAAAAGCCTTTGAAAAGTCAAAATAGATGATGTCAACACCATGCTTCTCATCTAAAGCTGAGGTCCAGTCATTAAGGGATAAAAGCATCTGGGACACAGTAGATCTACCCTTCCTAAATCCATGTTGACAATCAGATAGGATACCGTTTCCTTCAAGGTGAGAGACTATTGCATCCTTGATCAATTTTTCGAATAGTCTGCAAAAAATCGAAGTGATACTTATTGGTCTATAATTACTAGGATTATTATGCGGCGGCTTCTTAGGAAAAGGCGAAACGTACGAGTGCTTCCATCTTGAGGGCACCTCTGCGTAAAACAAGCTTCTATTGAACAAGATCTCAAGTGGTGCAGCAATATAGGCAGCAACACTTTTGATAAAAATGAATGGAATGCCATCCGGTGTGTAATGTAAACAAAGTAATAGAAAAACAAAATAAAAGTGCAGTCGCTTTGTTGAAGAAACCGTGGACCACCTAATGATTCATAAAATCGCTTCCGAGCAGCACAATAGGGTCTAAGTGGCATTAAAAGAGGAGGTGTGCTGAGGAAGACCAAGAAAATCGCTGATGGTAACTTGCTGGTGCCGCCCTTCCTTATGGCGCGTTGTTCAAGATGAGTTGAATACACGTGATTGAGCGTATTCAGCAAAGCAGCAGGCAGACATTGCTGTTGCGTTTCAGAGATGGAATTCGTCCAATCACCATGAAATCAGATGTTTCCGGTAATAGAAATGGCGCAAATGAGCTCAAGAATCTTGTATTTCTCCCAATTAGGAAAAAACAGGTCCAGGTCAGTTCAAAAAGAAGGGAAAGAAAAATCTTGCACAGGTTGTGATTGAAAAAAAACCTAGGGTTGTTCTATTGTGTTCGTGCTATATTTGATTCACCAACGAGAAATGCAGCGATTCAAGACGAAAACAGTATTTGAAAAAATTTAAAATTTAACTACCAAAGAAGTAGTGATAATGAAGTGTCTGTTTCTGCATTTTTCAAAAGCAGTCTACTGCCGGCAATGCTCCCGACGCAGACTGATTGGGTCATTCACTTGTGCAGCTAATTCACGCTGTTAATCGCACACAACGCTGTTTGTGTCTTTCCCAGGCCAGACATGAAGAAATGACAAAAATTGTTATTCTAAATAATATCAATATTGTCCAGGATGTACGGGGCTGAAATTCACTAGTTCTTCTTCATGGCCATTCTGGTTCCGGTGAATAAGTCGCTTACTGGACCTTTGTGTCTGGGTCGGGTGCCATGAGGGAGTCCCTGCAAGAGTGAGAGAGAAGGGTGCCCAGTTCAGGACGCGAAGGCTTTGTCCTGCCGGCGCTGCCGTCGTGATCAGTCACAGCTTACGTGGTGTCTGCGCCCTCTTGCGTAACTAACGTTGCTAACTGTTCTTCCACGTTTCCCTCTCCTCACAGCGCTGTACCTCTTACAACCCGACCTTACATCAGATTCAGTGTTTTCTATGGTGCTTTTCGCATTTTCTCCTGACTCATTTCCTCATCGCACTTCTTGCCTAGTTTTGGAACACAAAACAACATCATCTTGAACATCTCGTCATCTAGTTGGAGTAGTGAAACCCGTGATGGTCGGAGCTTAAAGCAACAGTCTCAGAACGAATTCGAGGCATTGAGCGGTCGGTAACGAAGTTGTAGGTAAAGAGTTGACTGGTAATAAAGGAAAAAAAACAAAGAAATCCGTCGGCGAAGCCTTTAAACAAATTTCACCTGGTGGACGAGTTGTCTGAACTACTTGTTTCGCCGGATCTCAACCGCATTTACTCTAATACAATTAGAGACATATGCATCATATAAAAATGGAAATACAACAATCAAATGAAATAAGCAAGTAAAACCCTTGAAAAACACGCGCCAATGATTGGCAAATGGGCGTTCCCTATGATCTTAGCGAACGCCCATCCAAACGGCACTTTCCTGGCTATTTTGCGGCTCTGTAAGGTTAGTTTTTGGTTTGTGACAGTTTCTAGAGTCTTTATTAGGGCTAGCGCATCGATTGGACCCCATAGCATGGAAATTTTGGAACCCTGCTGAGACTGTTGCTTTGAGGTGTTACATCAAAGAAGAGCGGCTGAGTGTGCTAACCACATGCCATAGAACTTGATAGAAAGCTTCAATCTTTTGAGTCCGAAGAAGTCAGCGCTGCAGCAGCACCTTGTGAGACGGTTTTTACAACTACAAGGTGAACTTTGTTGGCATTTCTGTATATATGCTCGCGCTGATTTCCTTCTTCAAGGAGACGTTGATGCAATAGTTGTAAACAAGTAGAGAGGGAGGCACAGAGAAAGGTACAAAGGGGCTTTCAAAAGTAGTAAATTATTATTTCCTTCCGTAGATCTCCACGCTAACGAGCGCCTCACGCGGTAGGGTCCAATGGAGCTGAACAACCTGTGAAACTACGGCTGACGCAGTCCTCACTTCATTTTACTGCTGAAAATATTAGCGGTAAATGCAGAGTGGATCGGGAGCTTCATATCGGGACTCGAACTGCATTCTGTACGTTTTCATAGAAATTCTGTCTAGCCGTGGCGTTTTGACATCGACATTGGACAGAAGTTCAGATCCTTTAGCGGTAAAACAAGTTTTGCAGCTATTTATGTTGGAATGATGATCAAACGTTTCGCTCACTGAGCGGCTAGTGCTTATCTCTAGTGAGCATGCTCCATTTGCAAGGAGTTCTGATAGTTCGGTGGTTGAAGCGAGGCGTTACGACAGTGTGCGTATGCGTACAGCAGAGAAGCACATGCACCAGTACAATGAATAAGCAAGGGCTACGGGAAGGCTTCCTTGAGGCCAACTGCAGTGCGCTATACCTTCAAGGATTCCTGGGCTACGCCTTTACCTCTGCTGCGAACACCAGTGCTTCCACCAGGTTGGACAATGGTTGAGGAATCCCTCAACCATGGCTCCTTACTGTGCGAGAGTAGTGACGAGAGTGAATGCACGCGCGGAGAACACAGACGGCTCGCGAGTGCGAGATAGCGAAAATCCTCGACGAGCCGTTGCCATTTCTCAGCCGATTTTAACACTGGTTTCCAGAATCAGCAACTTTCGTTATTCATTTTGCATGGTATTTTATTGGGAGAATATCGGAGAATCCTACAATTTTTCTGTGTAATGCTCATCAGGTTAACGCTTCCTTACATGATTTCTGGCTCGTCCATTGTGGGAGTCAAAGGGCAAACAAAGTTTTCTAATTAGAATCCCTTCACATATTCTTCTGCTTTCGCCACTGGCGCGTTATTTAGCATCTGCCTTATTCCTATTACTGAATGGGGAAAAAAGCGCGTTCATTGAGCGTCTAGTACTTCAATTCTGCTGTTTGTATCAGTGAGTGATTAGGTCGCCACCCCATTGATATTGAATTTCATCAGCCCCCTTATCAGTCACCACCATTTTCTACCTACCATAATCAACGTTCTGCTCCAGTCAAACGTTCTTGCGAACAGCTTATCAAAAGTGCCGAAAAGGTCGCAGATCTGATGACATTTCTAGTGCAGAGCTTTCCTTTATTAGAAGCTCTCGGTTTCTATGCCCATCCATTAGGTCTAGAGCCCTTGACAGTCTTACCACACATCATCTCTGCTCGATTGACTGAAGAGCTTAAAGGCACGAGTCAGGATCGATTTGATGTGCTATTTTATTAGAAAATCAAGCAGGAAGTGCGACAAGGAACATTAGCAGGGAGAAAAAGCAAAAAGCGTTGTAGAAAACCCTGAAATTAACCTTGTGAGGTGGGCCGTATTATACGGAGAGACATATGAGAGGGAAGAGGCGAGATCGGCAATCGCGGCAGACGCGCAATAATCACGTCTGCCGCGATTTATAAGGATGGCAGCACG
This sequence comes from Teladorsagia circumcincta, assembly GCA_002352805.1. NCBI lineage: Eukaryota > Metazoa > Nematoda > Chromadorea > Rhabditida > Trichostrongylidae > Teladorsagia > Teladorsagia circumcincta. Next base: position 108,123 of record KZ345360.1, read on the forward strand.
GAAGGTCACAAGGAGAGGCTCTAGCGCCGTTGCCCTGCTCTTTTGAGTCGCGACAGTGTCGCGCCTCCTGCGCTTGGGGACCCCTCTTTCTCACTTTGGTAGCGTCTGAATCTCAGGACCTAATCCAGACTCGTGGCTTTAAGAAGCAATAACGACGCCTTCCGACCGAACTGAAGTTATTCTGCACACATCTAGCAGATCAATAGTTTTTCTTCTTGAGAAAATACAGTAGTGACAGATTCAACAATTGACATTACGTGAGCTTCATAAGCTTTCAACACGAACCATCGTTCTTTTTTGGGTGCTTTTGGTTCTAACATATTAAACCCTTTTGTTCGCTTTGGACGTCAAAAATTTGTAGTGTGTGTCAAAAAATAAATTTATCAGAAAAGCTCAAGCCAGATTCCTTTACTTCTATTCCTCCTACTCCACTTCGCTAATTTTGTATTTATGATTGATAACCTTGTCACTGATGCAGAATAATTCAACTTTCCCCTGAAGCCGTGAGTCACTCCCATTTCTCAAACCAGACTACAATATGGACAATGGCTCTTGCAGTATGACGATCAGATTAGAGGAATCCTTCTCGGGAAAATTATGATTCTATCCCACATATAAAATTCACATGAGACACATTGTCCCGATGGGAAAGAAAAGAACAGAACATGCATTTGTTTGAGCAAACAATTCGAATAACCGTAAGGACTGTTACTCTTTCAAAGTCCCGCCGTAATTTGTCGCGGAAACGTTTCCACTTAGTTCTCTGAATACCGCATTAACATGAGACACATCGTCCCGATTGAGAGTGCTAACATCCCCTTCTAGTGCATCATATTCCCCATGCCCAAAAATAGGACGCTTTAACACGATTCATTCATGGTGTCACCTGTAGCCACCTCGAAGCGCACTTCTTTCCATGTCCCTCCTTTGGTTCCGCGCGACTTATCTTCGATTGTTCATAGAGTGGAATTTCGAGAGTTTGCTCCTCTTCAGAAACCGTATCTTCGTGCGTGAAACATTGTTTGAATCTTTGGTAATTACAAGTGACACATTCATGTTGGGAATGAATGCAAGAACTCCTTAAATAAACTTGTACAATTTGGTATCACGAGCACATATCACAGGCAACCTGGAATTTAGTTTTAACACATTGACGACAGTGAGACGCGGTTGCGCGTCTCACTTTGCGCACCACGATGGAAATTGAGACGCGGTTGCGCGTCTCACCCTTGTCATTCCTTTTTCTAGCGAGCGCATGCGCGGCTTTCTCCCAACTTGCTTGTTTGTATGCTATGGAATACAACATAACATAAGTGTTAATGACATGGCTCACGGTATGGTCTTATATGCTCCAGTTTAGGAAAAGTTTTTCAGCCGCAACGGAATTGGTAGCTTGCTGTATTCTTTGTTTTCTTCCTATTCTCACGACCATGTCAGAAAAAAGAGTTTTAGAAGTAAATACAAACCTAAAGGGTTGGGAAAATATATATTTCACTCGGCACGATCTCATCAAAGTCACTTTTGGCATCACCCACAGAGAAAATGGCTAAAATTCTCTTTTTCATCACCACTACACATTTTTTTGATTGGAATTCGCCACAATATCCTCGATTACTTTCTACACATTGAATGTAGGTGAAATGGTTTTGTTCCACTGTTGCATTCCGAAGTTATCAGTCAAAATTCACGGGTGTGAGGTGAGGCGGCAGCGCTTACAAAATCGCCGCTGTCCCATGTAGTCAAAAAAGCCAAAACGTGCGCTGTCGTCAATGTTCAAGAAAAAACTTGGAAGCTCTGCAGTGCAAATAACAAAGAGTATGGGAGACAACATGCCACCCTAAGAAACACTACTGTGAAGCGTATTTAGAGATGAGAATTTGTTGTCAACGTGTACTTGAGAATTTGACCAACAAAAAAGATTTGATTCAGCGTCTTAAAAGGAGGATGCTCCAAAAGGCTGTAGGTTTCCAGAGTTTCGAGACTAGTACTCTATCATACACTTTCTCAGAATCGAATCATGTAAAATAAATTCGTTAATAGATATTGAGAGCTCTGGACCACTCAACAAGAGATTAAAGGCACGCTCCGGGATTACGCACGCCCACCCGTACGATCCCCGAGTGCAGTAGACAGGCAGACCAGGGTTTATGTCGCGCTTCTTTGGTGGCTTGAAAATGCGAGGTAAAGGCGGTAGAAGCTTTCTCGACCCGCAATCCACACCTTGGCTCGCAAGCCCCGCCTTCCGCAGTCGGCTGGCACGTGATGTTGCGATAAGAGCGGGGGCGCAGATGCCGCCGCGGTGCATTGGGGTGGATTCTATGGCACCTAACCCTTTTGGTGATGCGGAACCAAGTGGTGAACTGGACGCTCTTTCACGCCCATTTTTATCGCGGGGATTGCCTTTAAATAGACCACTTCACGGGGATTCACGACCAAAGCTCACCTGATGTGCAGGGATTGCATCACTGTGCATAACATATGTTGTAAAACTTACCATCAGTTCGGACTGCTTTTTCGAACAGTTCAAAATGTGGAAATTAGCAGCATTGTCTAGCAACCCATAAATGGGAGTATAATTGGAGCGAGAATGATCGGTTTAAGCATGCCCCAGATTGAAATCGAGGGGTAAAGCGGTATATAATGAAATAGTGGATGCTGAGTCTACCGAAAATGAGAAAAGAAGCAGAGAACTACCGATAGAGTACCGAGTCTTAACAAAGACCTTTCCTCTTTCCTTTGGAATAAGGAGGGGATGTGGCCACACGAGCTGTCCAAACTACCTCGCTCCCCCAGCATTTCTCGCTGGCTCGTGTTCACAGGAAAGTATCAAGCGTGTGCACCAGTACAAACAATGAAATTCATGTAGTCTTTAATCAAACTGAATGGGACAAAATTTGGCGGTTGTAGGGGTTGGGGGGTACGCATCAAAATATCGGCTTCATCTGTAAAAAAGGCCGGTATTATTTTCTTAGTGTATTGTAGCCCTTTTGCAGAAAAGTGGCTTTTTGGGGTCCGTCAATTCAGTTATTCTTTTTTTAAAGAGGATTGTATTCAACCACTCATTTATTTATATAGCTTCTCTACCTAAAGTTTCAGAATTGTCCCGATTTGCTTCACAATAATCTGATGTCACAATGTAGCTCCATAGGCGACTCCGAATAAACCATTTTTTCTCGAAATGAGAAAGAATTCTTCGATACACGCTCCTCGTGGAACAAAAATACTCATTGCTTCGTTTAGAATAGCAAAAAATAGTTCGTAATTATTTTCCACCGAGTTCTTAGTTGTGGCAGATCCAATCCAGTCATTAAGGCTCGATTCCTTTCTTCTTTCTAACTCGAAGAAAGCATCTAGTGTTCGCGTTACTCAGTTGTACGTATCATGCGCTCCCTGGACCTAAGTGAACATACTTCAAAATCGAAAGGAGTTAAATTCTGGCATGGGATCAAAAAAGTGACACGAACTCTGGAGTCACCATAATGATTCCTGTCACCGCATTTTCATCAATTAAGTAGTTCAGTTCATCAGGACTGAGGTAACGGAGAATGGGATTGTTTATTGTTCATTGTTTATTGTTTGAAACGTTACATAAGGCAAACGTAAGATACAAATACAATCACAGAACGACCTTCAATACAATAAAAGTAACTAGTCATATCTCAACAACTTTTTTCTAGAAAACCGCTTGTAAAGCAGAAAGGTGGTAGAAGCAATTTCTATAGTGGTTTTGAGAGAAATAAATTCAGATCCAGCTCGACATGTGAAGCTATAGAGCTTCATATTTGACTTAGGAGTTGCATATGAAATTTTCTCTGGCCCTCCTCTTGTCTTTGAATTCATTATGTAATAAAATTTAGAGACATCTATTCTAGCTAGTCCTGTTAAAATTTTAAACACCATATTGACATCGAAACACTTTCTTCGCGAATATAAAGTGTGTAGCTTATATTCTTCATTTCTACAAGACGAGTGTGGTAATCTGGAGTAATCACAGTTCCCAGATCTGATGAATATTTTACGAGTGAAATTATTTTGTATTTTTTCAAGTAGCTGAATGTCTTTCTTTTTGTAAGGGCTAAAAACTGTAGTCCCACGTTCGGTCACAGGTCTAACGTAGATTTTGTAAGCTATAACTAGCAACTCTTTGTCTGTCACTGTAAGGCCTTTGAAAATTTGATATGTTTTGAATGCAGCTTTTTTGCAGAGCGCATCAAAATGAAGAGAAAAAGATAGTTTATTGTCGTAGTGGAACCCTAGATCTTTGACAGAAGAAACATTCTTGAGGGTACGATTATGTAGGCAATAAGAGCTGTTGAGGTTACAAGAGCCAATTCTCATGTATTCCGTTTTTTTCAGGCGCTAAAGGTAAACTCCATCGAGTGGACCAGTCATAAATCGTGTTAAGTGCGTTCTGTATCATCCTCATGTCATTCACATTATCAATCATCCTATAAATTTTAACATCATCTGCAAATTGTTCACATACAACACCACAGTTCTCAAGAAGTTTGGAAAGCTCAGCTGTATATATTGAAAAGAGGATCGGAGATAGTACACCACCTCGAGGGACTCCACTTTTAACATGTCTCACATTCGAGAAGGCTTCTTCTATTCTGACTTGAAAAGTTCTACCCGACAAATATTCATGTAACCAACGACAAATCAAGGATCAACAGTGAAATCTTTGTATTGTGACAGATATTGAATCTCAATTCAAGAGAATTCTTGAATTGAAGACTCCTTGGAAAACTTACCCTTTGGCATTGACGACATAAGTAATCTTGAAAAGATAGATACACCACAAGGATTCTTCGCGCAATGAACTGCGCATTAGTCTTGGGTAACAAGGTACAATTCGTGGTTTGAACGATGACAAGTTTCATATAATGTGAAGTCCGCTAAGACCTTGAAATTTATAACTGTGATTCGTTTCTAGAAAAGGCTGATATCAAGTTCCTTCCCTATTGAGAGGTCTCGCGAAAGGTACTTCACACCCTCTAACCTACGTCTTTGCTTCTGAATGTAACTTTAGGCAATATCTGATATAATGCCTCTTTGAAAAATTGCGATAGAGCCAGTAAATAGAAGTTGCGATTGAATTGTGGTGGATTTGAAAATAGCGCATAAATGTTCAGATTCAATGATGAGGTTCTGTGAGCGCTCCATGATTTACGTTGGTGCGCTATGCAATTTTTGGCTTCGCTAATAGGCCGAGGGGAGGAAAACCAATTCAAATGCTTTACTGTTGACTGTTTTTCATTTACCTAAACGACCAACCGTGATAACGCACCATCAAAATCTCAGGGAGAAACCTTAACAGGAGCTAGATGCTTCTAACTGGATGCCCCAGTGCAGCTAGAGGTGGAGGAAAGTCCGACCAATGTGAGGATTTATCAATGAATGCAAACAATTCAAACCATACGGTAAGGCTGATAACTTCATTGAGGCTCTTTGGTAAGAAACCGGAGCAGTTACGTTGATCAGCTATGGACCTCGTTATTGTAATTGAAAATCAGTTGTATCTTATGAAGCTCCTCATGACGCTTATTTTGAGGAGCACTTTTTGACGATCATGAAAGGCCAGTTTAGTTCAGTGACGTACGCATTCGCCTGCTGCACACGTGACTGCAATAGTATGGAACAGGATGGCCAATATTTTTATAGTGCATCGTGGCAAATTAAGCCCACCTCGGTGGCGCCCAAAAATGGCATTTGAATCCTTTTGTGGATTCCGCCCGCATTGGTGCACCCCCCACTCCCCAGTAGCAGCTATCCTCCCTTGGTTTGTGGGAATCTATTCTCTTTTTCCCCTGTCTCCGGGACCTCTTGAAAACGAATTGTGAGGATTTGTAGGAAACGCTGTCCACTTCAGGGCACGGTCCACCCCGGCTTCTGCTCACATCATGTGTGCTGTGAACACCATATACATTGCTTTCCCACACCAATTTTTTTTGCTCTGTGAGCTTTCTCCTATCCGAGTTATGGCTTTTTCATTGATCACAGCTTCCATGAAGGACGCCCCGCCCGCTTGAGGTGGGTCTCCCCAATCCGATCTGACCTACCAATGCGTACCATTACCCAATTTTTCCCCAGTTTCGAGGCTGTTTTGGGATTGAATTTGAAATCTTTGTACCGACCACTTTGAAGCACGCCACGGCTACTGTGGGCAGGGCTCCGAGGACCTGCAGGTGGTTGTTCACTGAATACCGAATTTCGTGACAGACGAACAGAAAGACACACACAGACAGACATAGCGTGTTATATATGCAGGGGGGCCAAAAAAAGTCACTTCCACCCATGTTCGGAACAAAATAAATTCCTCCTTTCCAAAATCAAACCAAATGAGCCCAACTGCATATTGAAGAGCACTTTCTGTTCCATCAGAAAAAAATAGGGTTCCTCTACAGCGACGACATCAGAAGAATTCCCACGGAAACATGATGCACGGTACGATCTCAAC
>KZ345361.1:39945-72377 GCA_002352805.1 Teladorsagia circumcincta
TGTCGTCAACGTGTTAAATAAAGCGCTCCATGGCTGCAGAAAAGTGCACTATGAATTCAGTGGATTTTGCGCTCTAGGTCCTCTTATCAGCTCTTATCAGTCGTGATCACTTTCTGCTCCCACCACATATATTCCCTTCCCAACCCTTATATCATATCCCAGAATCGACTGCTGCGGCGCATGCTACCATGACACACACACACACAGCGCTTAGGTTGGTTCATAGCTCTTGCAACAAACTAGCTAAATTTTGATTCTGATATTTTCACTATATTTCTTCCATTTGTGAAGCACCACGCACATCATAAATATCTACATCCTGTAGTCACTAAGCTGTTTGATGCCTCTCTTGTAAAACCCCACTGAATAATGGTATGAAAGACAGGATGTCGATTTTGACATCAAGGTGGCCAGAATTGAATTTCCCCTCTAAAAGATGGTCTCGAGAGCGAAAAAGGTGCATTTGGTAGCACGAGGTCAGGGATATAGGGCGGATGTAAGAAACTCTCCGTCCGAATCCTAGAATTTTTCTGGATTTTCTTAGCAATGGGTGGTTCAATGGCGTCATAAAAAGCATACTTTGTGTTGTATTTCTTTCATAGTAAAAGCGTTGCAATCCAGCTAGGGATGGTGGATTTCCGCATTGACTGCGACATCTGCAGGTGGGGTATTCAGAATCCAACGACCCTCGCATTCTACTGAAATCCGGAAAGGCCGACTTAGACCAGGTTGAAATCGAGCAGTCAGAATTCTGAATGCGGTTGAGCTGAACTAGCGCAGCTTGTTCATTTGTTTGCACACTGTGCCCGCTCCCCATCGTTGGCAGATGTGATGAATGATCAATCAAAAAAAAACATAGTAAGTCTACTCAAATATGATGACCTAAGATCGAGTTTGGAGCTGATTCGCGCTCAAGGCATGTCGAAACTCGATATTTCCTGATCTTTACAGTCATTGAAGATGCCTTAGTGCTGTCATATTGTCGCATATCTGGCAGATGACCAATAGTATATTCAGATCGCTTCTCAACAGCGTCAGGTACAGCATTGTGAATTGCCAGTCGCGAGTGGTTGGAGTGCGGATTACCTTCGCATTAAAAAGTCAACGCTAGCAGAGTGAAGCATTGATGCACCGTGGATTCAGAGAACGTGCCCTCATCCATCCTCTAGCCAATCCTTGGTGCGGCACGACTTGCGGAAGATCCAAACCGTACTCGTAAAAATTAAGGGCACGAAGAATTTTCCGCGAAATCGGTGTAATAGCTGTAACCAGTAGCGAGACAGCGAGCTGGTGTTGGCTTGAATTACAAATGTGGTTGCTACCCCCATGAGCATGTTGCGGAATTTTCGGAGATCTCAAAGAAACTTCTAGCATTCAATGCAATGTGTTGCAAGACTCATGGACCAAAATAATATATAGTAGGGATGATATAGGAGGTATAGGCGGAAGTTGGGTAGTGGCGAGTGGTGCTGCTCACCAGGCGCGCGGTCTGGGAATCAAATCTCGAGTTGTGCGTCGTCCGCAGGGTCGACCGTCACGTTGGACAAATTTCACAAATTTTACGACCACTCCCCCTTCTGTAGGGCTTCGATGCGACCCACCCCCACCCAACACGAACTGTTCGCGTCTAGTGTGTATACTAGGCTGCCACGTCTGCTACGCTGAGACATCAAGCATTTCTTCCACTTTTTGCACTTCAGGACACTTTCGCTGCAAACACTACAAGTCCACAACTAATTTGGGGTGTTTGCAGCGAAAATGTTTTAAAGTGCGAAAAGCGCAACGAAGGCTCCATACCAAAATGAAACAAAACACAACTCGTCTGGGAGTTAGCGTTCCCGCCGAGTAACCGAATTTAGCACTGAAGTGTTGCGTTCGCATTGACGCGCACAATCTTCCCCTCGACCCACAGCGGATAGACCGGAGGCGGGTTACTAATTTTCAAAAGAGTGTAATTCTATTCAGAGTCAATATTTTTCAAAATTGAATAGATTTGTAATCTACGAGAACCTCAGTATTCGAAAGCGACCATTTTTCTGCACTATCCTCAAAACTCTGGCAGTTATGGGGTAGAAAAACCGGAATTCACAAAATGCGCTTTTCTTCCGTTGAAAGGTTGTTTCCTTTCAAATATAAGTTGTGAGAAATGGCTAGAATATTTTTAGACTGCAGATAGTTTTCTTTCTAAAAATTACTCAAACTTGCGAAGTCTATTTCTTCAAAAAATCGCAACGTAGGATAATTTTTTCAGAAGCAGGGTTTTTTGGCTTTCAATGACTATACCTTTCTTCAGAATTACCCTTTGCATTTATCCCCCCTGTGATAAACTAGTATGTTAGAGCTTTCCAATGAATACCTGAGCTCTTTCCGAAATTGATGGAATCAAAAATCGTCCCGTTGGACAATTTTGGGTGTGTCCGGATAAATTTTTCGCGGAGCGCTGGTTTTTTGGCTTCAAACTCTTGCAACTCTCTTCAGGATGAACTTTCTGCAATTCTTATTCCCCTGGAAGAAACTAGGAGGTTAGTGCTTCCTAATGAAAACTTCACTTCGTTCTCAGAATGACTCGTTTAAAGGTCGCCCGTTCGCCCGTTGGACAATTTTTTTTCATGAATTTTCGGAGCAACACTTCTGAAAATACGAGCTTTCAACACTCAAACAGTTACAGCTCTTATGAAACTCAATTTCATGAGGAGTAATGATAACATGACATCACACAAGATTTGTGCTTCATGATGGATACTACAATCTTTTTAGGGAGTCGTAGACAGTTGAATATTTCTTAAAGCCCCTAGTAGTCAATCTACCCTAGTGGTCACTTTTTTTACAAACTTAGGTCCAGATTGAGCACTTTGGATCTTTCGAGAGCTTATTTGTGTGCGTGAACAGTCAAATATGAACACTTCCGCAGTAGAATTTTCTGCTCTGGAGTACGCCATGCACTCGTTTGTGGTCAATAATTGAAGAAACACTCGGATGTTATGCCTCCCACCTGCGTACTGCGACGACGACCTCTTGCAAATACGACCCCCCTTTCCGGTCGGCCAAACACGACCCCCTCGTTGGACTTTGTCCGTCGGACGGTTGACCGTGGTCGTCAGAGCCAACCAAGCCTTCCATTCCTTCGAAGTCGGTCAGTTAGCAGCAGACTTATCTGCGAGGCTGACCTGTTCATCGGTTGGGCAGGGCAGTCATTGTAACGGCCAAATCGCATCCAAACTGCCACTGCGAATATACAAATAAAGTGAAATGCGTGCCGCATTCCAAAAGGGATTGATCAACGGCGAATGTTTAATCCTTTATCCTCCCAGTAGGTATGACGGAAACATATTTGGCGGGTGCCAGAAAGTGATAGCAACTGATAAAGGGGTGATAAGTAGTTTTAAAAGGGGAGGGTCACAGAATTCATTGAGCGTGTCTCAGCCATACAAGCGTTGGCTCGAATACATGATGTAGGGGCTGAGACGGAAACATATTTGGCGGGTGCCAGAAAGCGATAGCAATAATTTCATAAAGGGGTGACAAGGAACCTTAGAAAGCAAACGCCACGAAACTTATTACGTCTGTCCCTGCAGCAGTGTGGCGTTCGCTCTAAGCTATGATGTAGGGAGTAGGTGAAGGATATATTTGCTGGCGCCAGAAAGAGATAACAACTGATAAGAGAAGATAAGAAGCCTTAGAATCCAAATGTCACGGAATTCATTGTGTGTATCCCAGCAGTATACAGATGTTAGCTGCAATAAATAGTGTAGGGGGTGGGTCAGGAACGTATTTGATGGGTGGCATAAACTAATAACGGCTGATAAGGGCTAACAATCGGCGTAAGAACGGAAGTGAATCCATTGCTCGTATTCCAGCGGCTGTGAAGCGTTAGCTCTTTGGATCCAACAATTGATGGAGGCGATGGGACGGAGACACTAATATTGCGCAGTTACTACCGATAGCATTTGATCAGAGTTGATAAGGGGAGCCAGAGTGCAAAAAATAAGGAATTTTCGGTGCAATTCGCGGCGCCAGCGGGACCTCACCGCTCAAATGATGCATAGGGACACGGGGAGACATACAGTGTGTGGCATAATTATGGTGACATGTTGAACTACAGCACACGCACTTACTGAGCGACGAGCACAGCTCATGGCTAGACCATCAGATTCGCCTGTGTCTTTTGTATATAATTCTATGATTTCATGTGTTCAGGATTTTTATTCGATGAATGGCCCCACTCAATACAAAACCAGTGGGATTTCCAGTCTCGCGCGCTGACTGGTGGACTTTTTTTCGAGACCTGCTCTCTCCGAAGGGTGCATCGCCAGACTGGCATACGACACTCACTTGCAGTATACAGAGTGGCCTTTCTCACCGAGGTCAGCCGGTTACGGAATTTAAAGGATTTCCTTAGAATATTGTCAAAACGCGTATCCACTGCTATTCAGTTAGGAACATGATGAAGTTAACCACAAATTCGACAGTATCAAGATAACCGGGTGGAAAGGTTCTTCGTGGGAAGCATAGGATATAAGCTTATAAATACCATGAACGACAAGCTCCCTCAGATAAGGATGGAAAGAGCAGAGCTAAAAATATCGAGGGCTTAGGGCGCGAGTCGCCAAGTCAGCCCGTGTGTAACCGTCGAGAAAAACTGATATTTTTCGTAGGCGATTTTTCCTTCGTTCGAGTAAACCTAGAGCTAATTACTAGGAGTTTTGAAGAAAGAGCAGGAACAACAGAAATCAAATACATCTCTTCAGCTCAGCGATGAGTTGAATCTGGGCAGCCGCGATTTCTTCATCTGAGTTGGTTTTCGCCTGTACGAGAGTAAAATCTCAAACCAAATGCTATCCAAAATATCGTTTTGAAGGGAGCTCATTTGTCTGACCTAAGGTTGCGCAAAAAGTGGCCAGTCAAAACCTCCAATTTGAATGTGGCGGATTACGTTTTGTAGTGGGTATTGAAGCACAGAAAGTGCGCAAAACATTGCATTTAAATGGATCGCTAACTTCTGCTCTTCGAAAATTATGGAATGAAGGTTTGAAAGATGTCGTGCGGGCTAGGGCTAATTTCTGCTAGGTATTCGAAGAAAATCGCCAAGTTCATAGACTGCCATTTTTGATCATAAATGCTAAGCTCTGGGAGGGATATGGCCATACGTTGCTGTATTTGAGATCCCGTTTCGACCTTTCTGCTTCGTACTGGACCACAATTACTTTGTCACCATATTTATGCCGCACCCTGTACGGTGGGTGATAGAATTTTAACAAATGATGACTGCTTATAAGAAGGGACAGAATCTAAGTTGCGCTCTTTGCGACGACTATGGAACGTTGTCGCTATATGAGATATGGGGTCGCACGGGGAACAGATGTTGATAAAGATATAAAGATATATTTATAACGACTGACAAAGATAACTAAGGCGTCCTATTGCAAATGCATGCATTGTTGTGATGTTTCTCGCAATTATGATGTAACGCTCTGATTGACAGATGAATAACTCGGCTGATGTTGATGAACCGTGACAGTGACAATGAGCGATAAGGATATGGTTGAACTAGGCACTTAGCAAATGAAAACGTTTCGTTCCTGATCCAATATCAAGAGAAGCAAATTCATTGAACCGTCAAACCATTGGGATATTGGAATAATATTAAATCTTCCTCAGAAATAAGAGATAGAAGCTCAGTAAGCGAACACTTTTCATTTCCATTCATTACTTACCATTCGACTGGTAATATTTGAATTCATATTGAACGCTGGATGTTTGCAACATTCTTAAAAGTATAAGGTTGTCCTGAAAGTCTTTGCCCATTTGTCCATTTTTTTCAAATCCACTTCTCTTCTCTAGCCCAATCGGCAATTCATAATCATATGCTCCATCATAATCGCCAACATATTGCCTTTCCCAAATGACTTGTGGATGCCTTCTGCCTAGAGATCCTGCGCTTTCGAAGCAAAAAACCCAAAGAAGTCTGCTTCCAAATAGTTCGGATCACGAAACTCTCTCTCTTTTAGTTGGATCAACAGCAACAGAGGCAGACAGTATTCTGTTGGGGTGGGATGTGCTGAACACAACTGGCGAGACAGAATGTTCCATAAGGGGCTTGAAGACTTTTGCTGGACTTTCTTAGAAATTCCTTGGCGGTCCTTGCCTGGATGACGTAAACTTTATAATACTTTCCAAGCATAGTGCCGGAGGACCCATCCGCGTGCCCACATTGTCGTACTACAACAGCAGTGCAGTTTGCTGGTGGTAGCTGTCGGTTAACGAATCGCTTGCAACTTAACCAACTCTAGAATTGCCTCCAAAGTTGCAGTGCTGAATTCGACGATGGAATCTTCGGTTCTACGCATTTGACCCAGTGGCGCTTCCCGCTGTGGTCGACTTTAGGAACCCACCCCTTGCTGCCACCAACAACGGGTCGCATCAAACAAGGTGCAGACGGTGAATAAAAAGGATCATGCTTAATCGGGAGGTTTCTGAAAGTGGTTGTCACCTAGATCACGAAATCTCGTTTTGCATAATTTCGCCTTTTTGAGAGCTAACGAGGAGTGGCTACTACTTCCTAAAAACTGTGAAAAAGCTGTGTCAGCTACCGTAGCACCAGAAGGAACTCTTCACTTAGTGCAACACGCTGACCCATTTCGGGTTTTTTCTCGAGTTTCTGGACATTGGCAACCAAATGTTTGCACAATGTCATGAAAGACCCTCTAGAGTTCCACCGCCTAACGTAGGGTTCTTGCCGCATCGCTTCCACTGGAGCGTTTTGTGAGTATCAGATTCGAGGGTGACTAAATATGCTTCAGTCGAAGTCGATTCTTTCAGCCATGATTGCTGTGAAATTGCGGTTAACTTCGTTGTGTGATCCTCCAGCAATGCGCCTACTCCAAGGATCATTTCGATCGAGTTCCGATTGAGTCAAATGACACTGCGAAGGAAGGAGCTCAGAGAATGAGCACATTTCATTCTCACTCAGTACTACTATCTCAGACTTATTCAACTGCTGAACTATTCGAGATCAAAGTCGAAAGTTCACAGTGTTATGGAAGGTAACAGTTCAGCTCCACGAGCTGCCGCGCGACCCAGGCAATTTCCATAGACTTTGGCTGCCACGTGCAAGTCACTTGCATTCCCACTCAATGGAATAAGGGCGTCAGGGCTATGGAAGTCGACAGCAGTGGGTATAGGAACGGAAACGATGAGAAATCAAATTGTTACCGTTACACAGCAAATCAATGGAGGGTCAAAATGTATACATTTCCGGTTGGTAAGTACGTATAGTGAGGCAAAAACTTTCAAGGCACCCGGAATGATGGTCGGAGCAACATCACGGAAGAAACGCTCACCAATAAAGGCTGTTGCATAAGTCCGCGATTCGTCGCCGAAATCGCAAGTGCTCTAATCAATACCGAGGGCTCTCCAATCCCGCCGCCATTTTTGTTTGATATGCTTGAGAGCGATGAATAAATGACGACTGTTCATGATTTCATTTGTTTTTATATTTGGTGTTTCATGAAGTTCAAATCGGGCACTTGCGATTTGTGCGATTCGCAATTCGAGCGAATCATTGGACTCGTGACACCAGCCGACAAAAAAAGTCATAATATTCCTACACAGAAGTAGCCGTGGTTTACGACATTGGAGAAGATTCTTTGCGCTCTTCTCAGATTTTGACGAAATATATCTATGAAAATTGTAAATTTCACTGCGACTTTCACTTTGTTGTGCGAGTAAAACTTCCGGGTACTCGACAGGAAACCCGTCGCGTGGCGGAATGGCAAGGACGCAGGCCGCTTACTGGGCAAGTCGCGTGGCACACCATATCGATTTAGCATCACTTTGAATAAAGTATGTTCTACTATGTCTCATAATGCAAACTACGCGATGCGACTCGTCCGCTGACCGTCTGTGTCTCTGCCATATCATCACCGTGCATCGGGCCTCCTATCCTGAAAACTTCCTCCATCAAAAAGAACTTGTAGCCAAATTTACCAACGAAGATACCTTCGAGGGAAATCCATCACCGAGCTTGAAAAGTTGGGCAGTGAATTTCACGTAAGTAAGGCCAAAATCCGACTCTTGTTTAATATTGACCTATCTTTCGACTGAATCGTCGTCTTCAGAGGCCTGGACGTGTTCCAAGTGTTAGAGTTGCGCTCTATGCCACCAAGCTCATCAAATCTAAGAAATCCCCTTAAGAAGTCAGAACAAAAGTCATCCAAACACAATATTATTCCCACCTCGATCATGGTATGTGGTTGGTTTCTGTGTATGTAGATCTACTGAAACTCTGGTACCATATTTCATGATTGCCATGGCGAAAGCGCTGGAAGCCAGAGAAAACGTTGACGCAGTCCACCTTGACTTTAGCATGGTATTTGATAGGCTGTCACACAGGGTATTAATCGGCAAGTTGAAGCACTTTGGTGTTGTTAATAGTAACTGGATAGAAGATTTTCTTGAAAATAGAACGTTTCAAGTCTTGGTTGGGAAAGTATTATCGATCGATAGTGTAGCATGAAGCGCTGTACTAGGGTGGTATGTTGCCTCCTGTCTTATCCGATATTTTCAACCCCCCCCCCTTGTATTTGCCAGGAGATAGGTGTATCTTACAATATCTGAGCAGACGACATCAAATTGTACAAATTTGTAGAAGATAATAAGTGATAGTGATGAATTTTCGCGAACAGCCATTGATAGAACTGCGCGTCGAGTCAAAAAACAGCCGTACTCTATCTTTCTATTTTATAAACAGCTAATTTGGCGTGTCGGTTTGTATGTCTGTCTGTCCGTCCGCAAAATGAAGTGAGTGATAAGAAGCTCATGGTAAACAAACCGCTAGCACAATCGGTTAGCTCGCAGGACTTGAGTTTTTGATGTTTTGCAATGGCGTGATTGTGATATCACCCCTACGACTACATAAACACCTACTGAGAGATTCTCATTCATTCCACATGGTGCTGCCGTGGCAGCTGGAGGGTAGCGGAGGGGAAGGAGAGGGGGTGAATGGAGAGAAAGAAGGACAACCGATCCTTGGAACGTCCAAGGTACATTTGAGTACTGGAATATTGTTTCAACATCATGTCATAACTAGCGATGCTCTTTAATATATGAGACACCTTATCTGTTTATTCGCATCCCTTCTGCTAGGTTTAGGTGCCATAAATGCAATGGAGATAGCGTAAGACGTAACGCAGGGAATGGAGGTCCCGGCGGTTGACGGGGGACAAATCTGGTCTACAGAAAAAACACAAGTCATGCGCATGGGTATACACATATATGAGCCCACTTAAACAATAGATAAAGTCAACTTGAGCCATCTGTGTGAAGTTCGCGATCTGGGTTCCTGGTATTATTACAAGTTAAACCACAAATCACTGGTGCTAGGGGTCTCAGGAGGACTTTTAATCTTTTCAAAGCCTACGAGCGGGATCCATGTACTTTATTGCGTGCTTATAAAATTACGTAAGGCCTGTTGTAGAGTGTGGAACTACGGTATTCAATCCATGTTTATAAAAGGACGTACAAGCTCTTGAAAGTGTTCAAAATGATTTCACGCGCAAACTTATGGTTAGATTTGCGGGTTTGAATTATTCGGGCCTACCTAGCGGGCCAAAGTAATGCTGAGTGGTTGGTGTGGTTCAAAGTCGTTTGAATGGAGGGGGGAAAAGATATGATTCACTCTGACTTCCGGAATTCTAAGGAGTCTTGTTAACTTGGATGCATTTGACTTTTCCAAGTGTTGCCGTGCAGCAGGAGAGATGCATCGAATAGATTGACAACGTCCAATTTCAGAACCCAGTGTAGGTCGAAATTCTCTAGCAACAAAGTGCGTTCCTGTTTCAGTTGTGTTTTACGCTCCGATTTGTTGTCCTTGAAATACATCACGTTCAAGAAACGTATAGTGAGCGCATTCAAATTGGTCATTATTACAACTCTGGTTTATGCCTTCTGTTACTGATTTTATCAGGCTTATGTCATTGTTACATGTACATTTGCACATGATCATAATAACTAAATAAGCTCCGCACTGAAGACTGTAAAGACAGAGCGTTACGTGCGCCTCCTTATTATTGTTGACAAAAAGAGACAGTGTGGAATCACTTAGTTGCAACTGACACTCCTGTGTTGCAGCGAACTCTCCGCTCAAAGGATGGAACGTCGATGAGTCTATTTCTTGCACGTTCCGACTTCTCAAGGGGTTTCTGACACGACGTCGGAATCGCTAGATTTGATGAGTCACTTGGTGGTGCAAAGAGTAAGTCAAACGCTTGGAACACGTTCAGGCCTCTGAAGACTACGATGAAGGCGAAACGTTGGACCATTAAAATAAATGTTCCACCATACAACCTTGACGCACGAGAAATTTGACAAAATTTAGGGAATGTTTTTCAACAGACCTGCCCCATAAGTCTGTCTCCTCCTATGACTCCCACCCACGTTATTGGCGGATTAGACGAGTTCGAGTTGCAACTAAAAACAACTTCTTCAAAAAAAATTCACTAATTGAATGCTATGAGACACAGAAACTTACAAGTTTTGTATTGTATTCACAATCTGGCTCATAGCCTGTTTCACTTCACTTGCTGAAGGACAGTTGACAGCAGGTACGGCTATTGAAGATAGAAGAGGGAGCTCAGAGAATGAACAGAGCCAGCAACCACCTGACTTTGCTGGATAAGCAGACAGTAGGGTTGAGAGCTACAAAAATAATTCAACTAATTTTTCGATTGACAGAAGAGAAAGGGTGTGCGCAACGTCTACCTGGTCCGAAACAGAGAGAATTTTGTCGGTGGAGACTGTATTCGACATTTTCTTTGCGATTGACCCGACAGTCAATGAATGAGAAATTCCACCAAGAGAAGTGCTTGCCACTAGTGGTGCGCTGTTCGTAGGTGGAACACGAGTCTGCGTCTTTAAAACCGCATGAGTGCATAAGGATATCAATATACCTCATAACTAGTAAAACTTACAGATGGAATACTACTAGGCGTATGTGATTTGTCGCCAGAACCAGCAAATGGTGATCCTGACGAATCCTTCGCGATGTCGAGGGAATGAGCCGGGACAGCCCGAATTTCCTCTTTATCGCGTTCTTTTTCTGTTTCGGACGACCAGTCTTCTGCTTCTACTTCACTATCAGAGCCGTTCTCCGCATCCTAGAGAAAGCACTATATAATTCAACCTCCTAGAACTCCGAGGGTATCCACCCAAATACTATTTCCGAAATGACAGAAAAAAGCATAACTTAGCAGATTTCGAAACACCCTAACAATAAATGAAAATCAAGCGGAGATAGTAGTAAATTGAAAAAAATATTCATGCCAATTGGCCAGAAGAAAGATTTCGAGAAGACAGAGACTAATACACTGAGAAGCACGATGGATTGCACTCCATTAAAAAATTAATTTTTGAGAGAGGCCGAAACTTTTATTGCTTTCACTGACAATATAGTCCGAGAATATACAAAAAATAATATCTATGATACCCATTCGACAATACAAGTTTTTCAGAGTTCATTGGAACAATTTTATACATTTTGGGCAGGTGCATGCAGGGTCAACCGTCCGTTGGACAAGTTCAACGAGAAGGTCGTATTTGGCCGACCGAAAGACGGATGTATTTTAAAAGGTAAACTTGGGTCGTATTCGGAATAGACGTCGCAAGAGATAAGTGAGAGGCATAACTTTCGATTGCTTCCCCAACTATTAACCACAAACGAGTGCATAGCGCACCTCAGAGCAGAAGTCACTGCAGAGGTGTCCTATTCGAATACTAACGTACACAAATACACTCTCGAAGTGAGCCAATGCCTTCAAGCTGGACCCAGCATAGTAAAAGAGTGACCACTTGGGTAGATGCTACTGCTAAAGGATCACAAGAAAAGTTTGGAAAAAAATACGTGTCTATCGGCGATTTCCTAAGAAAGTTCTGTATATGTTAGAGAGCAAGGCTTTTGCATCACTAATCCCCATGAAATTGAGTTGGAGAGAGCTGTAGGCGCTTGAATATTGAAGGCTTGTGTTCTCAAGAGAGTAGTTATGTAAATTCATGAAAAAAAGAAACGCTCCAATGAGAAGATTTTTTGAATGGGCTAATTTGGGAACGACATCAAGTATCATTAAAAGGCTCTAACCTTCTAGTTCCTCTCAGGGGACAAGAATTACAAAAAGTTGAGTTTTACGAAAGCTTAATAGTTCAAACCAAAAAACCAGCGCTCTGCCAAAGTCGGTCAGCGATTTCCCCAAAACGTCTAAAGGGGCGATTTTTGACTCCATCGATTTAAAAAATGCACTGCTTTGCAAAATTATAAATCCTCCAGGAAAAATCTTGAAAATTTTCATGAATTAGTGTTTTTGAAAAAGCCTGTGAGAAAAATGTGCTCAAAATAAATACGATTCTGAATGTAAACACCAACTTCCATTTTGAAGATGCGGAATTTTTTTATTTTCGTTTTTTAGAAAAGAGCCACTATGCCGATTTTGCAGAAATATAAATCCACTCTATGTTCCTCGGCTGAACTTCATTCTTATTTGGTGAAACTGTCAGGTTGTTACCCGTTCCTCTTTTTTAGGTGATCATGAAAGTAACGCCACTGTCGGACTCAGAAAAAAGGCAGAATCTCTATCAGAAAAAGTGAGGAGATTCGTCATGCAGTCAAACCGCGCGTGATTGGAGCCCTGTTTACGTTTATGTTGACATTTCGTTAAGAATTCTGCAGCATATGGAATCCAGAAGGTACTGATTCTCCTGCTTCATGTTGCGGTTGCGGTCACCGTTTCGTTATAAGGAAAGCAGCCGATTCTCCCAAAGGGTGTTCAAGAATCCAACCTTCGAAAAAAATTTTTTTTCCTCGAAAGACACTGTCTGGCGTGTGTTAGGGGAACTCTGAGACCACTGTCCAACGGAAAATGCGTATGGCACAGTTAAAGACACGTAATACTTGGCGAAATCGGGCCAAATTGGTCGAACTGGCCTAAGCGGAGTCATATTAGTCGCACAGCGCCTTTTATTGTCTGTCTTCACTTTCTTACTGGTTCCGTTTTCTACTAGGTTGTCCGGAAATTAATGCGGGTTTCAATGTGTCATAATTTACTAAACACTTTTGTGGAAAATTTTCCTCTGATTGGTGTATTGTTGCATATGACTTGGAAGCCCATTTCATCCGCTTTCTTATAATGCTACTGTGTTCTGGAAGTACCCGTGCCTTAGCTTCTTCAAAAGGTTTGAATGGGAGCCATCAAAGCATCAGTTTGAGCAAGTTCACTCCTATGATTCAAATTCGGAGAAAGTGCTGCGCAAACAGCTCGAAAATGGTCTTTATATGGGGTTAAGGATGTGTCAACAAATGCACACTGCACCAATGGTTACGAAGCTTCCAGTGGAGGAAACTCAAAGTTCAAAGAAAGGAGAGTTACTGGTGTCATTCTCGTGTTGATGATAACCGTCTGGGGAACCGGCAGAAGAAGAATCCCGAATAAGTGTACGAAAGCCAGCAGCATATCCTGGAGCAGACATAGCGAAAATTCCGGAGCGCCTAGAGAAATTTGAAAAGGTAAGAAAGTTGAGCAAAAGGGCACCGCATGAGCTGGCCGACCATACCAAAGCCACCCCATAGGGATCTCGTCAGAAGTCGTTTGTTCAACAAAAGTACCCTAGTTTCAGGACATTCCGTCATCCTGGACAAAAAGCGGATTTTCGTAACAAGACAAGCAGTTTTCCTAAAATCTAGGCAACAACTAACATCAAAAACTTTTTCCAAAGCAGGAAATCCACAGGGTGACGACTACGGTAATGAATTCGGGGCCTTTCGAAGTAATGATGCATCACAGCTCACTGTGCCCATGCACTTGATACACAGTACCAAGATCTCATCATCAAACTGTCGTAATGCCTAGGAAACAGCAAGGTTTGCACACAGGAGAGGGTAATAAACCAACCTCCATGATGGCGATCATCCACATGCCGCACAAACGACCTCTCAGAAAATGGAAGGATCAGCTTATCCAGCTTTATTTCACATAGTGAACTCACTGGACCTTTGTCTCACCAACCTCCACTTTTTCAGCAATCTCGTTAGCTTCTTGGGAGAAAAAGATTTGAAAACTGAGACATGGTGAAAGAACCTCTGACGATTTCCGCGCTTCTGAGGTTTCTATTAGTGAGCCCCTGCATCGATTCAGCCTGCCTTCTGCAGAGAACGATAAGCAGTTTCTAACAATTTTTCATTTGGTTGAAAATGTCGGTTTTGAGCTGAGATATAATGCTTTGTAGACGGAGGCCACAAACCCACATTAATTTCCGGACAGCCTGATAATATGAGTTTTCCTCTCTGCCAAACACATCTGTAGAAAGAAAAACGGAAAGAAGTGCAGAGAAACAGCAAAAGTAGCGGGTAGAAAGCCGAACTCAATGCAGCTGGCTCAGCATGCACACATGAAGAATTGACCTGATTTTTGGGATGATTTTGGGTCTTTAACTGCCATTCTCATTTTCTGTCGAGCAGTGGTTTTAGATGAATGCTTGGTTGTGAACAAAACTTTCACCCCAGGCGGGATTAGAACCCGGACCTCTCGCTTTCCGGGCAAGTGCGCTACCAGTTACGCTACCGGGGCAAACTGCGGCCAAAAACAGTAGTTAACAATCAAAAACAAGTGGTCTCAGAGTTTTTTCTAACGCACGCCAAATAGTGTCTTTCAAGAGAGTATTTTTTAAGGTCGAATTCTTGAGCACCCCTTGGTAGAACCGGCTGCTTTTCTTATAAGGCAATGGTGAACGCAACCGCAACATGAAGAGAAAGGTTCAGAACCTTTTTGAATTCCATATGCTGTAGGATTCGCAACGAAATGCTTAACAAAAACATAAATGGGTTCAAATCACGCGCGGTTTGACTGCATGGCGAGACTCCTCGCTTTTTCAAAAACTTCGCCTTTTTCTGAATACAACAGCGCTGTCACCTTCGTAGTCACCTAAAAAAAAGAGGAATTAATAACAACCTGACAGTTTCACTGAATAAGAATGAAGTTCAACCAAGAAACATAGGGTGGATTTATAATTTTGCATACCGGCAAAGTGGCTCTTCTATAAAAATGAAAATAAAAAATTTCCGCATCTTCGAAATGGGAGTTGGTGTTTACGTTCAAAATCGTATTTATATTAAGCACATTTTTCTATCGAAGGCTTTTTCAAAATGAAAATTCCCAAGAACTTTTTAGGTGGATTTATAATTTTGCAAAGAAGTGTAAATCAGGTCTTCATTCGGAAGCTCTAACCTTCCAATTTATTCCAGGGGGACGAAAATTGCAAAGGTGAATCTCAAGAAAGTTGTGATTACTGAAAACCAAACCCGGTTGTGCGCAAAAACGATCCGACGGGAGGATTTTCTGGAGAAAAGAAACTTCACAAAAGTTTGAGTATTTTCTAGAAAGAACACGAAGTGAACTTTCAAAATTTTCTTACCACTTCTCACACTTTTTTATCTGGAGAAAATTAGAGCCTTACAGATGAAGAAGAGAGCATTACAGTGGATTCTTAATTCTCTACCCCATAACTAGAAGAGATTTGCAGATTCTGCACACGTGGTAGTTTTCTGAAACTAGCATTCACGTAGATTACAAATCTTCTTGAAGTTTTGGAGAATATTGACATGGAACAGAATTACACCCATTTAGAAATTAGAAGTCCGCCTCCGTCGATGCGCTGGGCCGAGGGGAGGATTGCGCGCGTCAATGCAAACGCGACGCTACCGCGCCCAATCTGGGGCGACGCTTGAAGTAGTAGTGCGGAGTAGTACGCAAACACACAGAAATACCAAGTGCACAGTACATAATAAGTGTGTGGGGGGAGGTCGTACCGAGACTAGCAAAAAGGACGAGGTCGTGAGAATTTTCAAACTATTCCAACGTGACGGTTGACCCTGGGTACATGTCAATTGGATGGTATGAATGGTGGACCATTAAACGACACTCCAAACCCATTTCCTCATGCAACATCACGGTATATTGAGGATACTTTCCTTCTTCCAGTCATTTGATCGAACAACATTTCCAGAAGCAGAGGCGATCGACTTTCACTCTCATTTGCCATGACATTTCTCAAAGGCCGAACATAGTCACACCTTCCCCATTTGCATAGATCTTGCATTAATATACCACAAACATTCTCGATAGGGTTAGGTTCGGTCTACATGCCGAAAACGACAATAACGGGAGTTTTTGCAATGCAAGAAGAATGGAGTACTTCGCGAAGCATGGACCGAAACACTGTATTGCATGCAGACGTAGTCTTTGTTGAAGATTTTGTGAAAAAAAGACCAATGTGTTCCTGGATCTTCATTCCACTAAAATTGAGTTTTAAGGGTCCGTCACTACGCTGTGCTCCCCGAACCATTAGGGAGAAGCCGCCGAAGTCCTCCAAAAATCAGTAATTGCTCTTTCCTGAGTCGCGCCAGTATGAGTGTTTCCACCTGCACCATCTCAGTTGAAGTTTTCCTATCGAAAAATATGATCGGAAGAATAATAGAGATGGAAAATTCGAATCTCGCATCGAGCTGAACGAGTTCGGAACACACTGGTGTCCAATTAATGTTCGTGTTATTACCCGCAGAATGGAGCCGCTGATCGATGACGCAGACTCAGCCGCGGTGCATTCTTCATCTTCTGAGAGCTAGGTATTTGATCTCTTCCAGATGGAGCAACAGTCTATTTTGTAACCGGGACTCCACAACAGCCCCGCAGCTTATTCCTTGGCATTTTTTGTGGAGTTCTGATCCCAAACGGACAAACGGCGCCCGTCGCGTTAAGAGAAATTGGCTTCCGCCTCGACCTCATCCTCGAAACACTGTGGTTTTGTTTTCTGATGGCATCTGCGATTGCACTCTTGAGGATGTTGAATTAGAGATTTGAAGTTAGCTCTTGCAAAGGCGACGTGGCGCCTAAATTCGACTCCCATCTTTAATTGTGAGTAGCGTGCACTTCCGCATAACATAAGTACACGCGATTTCCAGAAAACAGGAGGGAAAAAGTCGAAAAACCAAATACTCAAGTCGCCCAATCTAATAGGCACACCCGAAAAATCCATACTTCCCTTCGAAAATTCAAAAAGAATGTATTCCATCAATCGAACGAGTTGACGTTATTCATCTGCTTCCCTAGAAAACATGTCAACACAAAAACAATGAATGTTTCGCCATCCCTCAAAAACTAGTTTTTTTAGGGTACGTGTATTGTGCATCGCAGTGTGCTCGATGGACACCGACTATCGCCACTTGGGATATTAATTGGCTCTTAATTCTAAATATAAATAAACATATAATATCAAGGAAACAGCACAATTGATAAAACGAGACGCACGCATGGACAAGGTATAAATCCGAGTCATTCCAAGTCACTATCAAAACAAATATGACATACCAGTTTAGCTCCGCACCCGCACGCTGTTGCGCGCATCAAATGGTAAGCTTCAGTGAAACTTGAAATACTGCTGAGCAATTCTGTACAACAGTTGTTTATAACACAACGGTATCATGCTTCGTGAAATGCATTACCTGATATTTCAAAGTTATCCAGTTTCAATAAAGCCTCTTGCGATGCGCGACAGCCTGCTGAATTATACTGGTATTTGAAAAAGGCAGCCACACTGCAGCTGTCAGGAGCGCTATACGGACTTTATGCGTAAGTGATGAACGATGACCCTTACAACAATAAAAATAACCATTCCCCATGGTTAATATCTCTGTATACAGCCATCATGGATCAAATGTAAGTACAATACCGGTCGAATGATATACATGTGGATGTTGAAATAGAAATGCCCAGTACTCATTATCGTTTTATTCAAACACCAGTTTTGCTCCGCACACTACCGCGTGCATGACACGGTAGGTTTCGGCGGAGGTGGATAGCTTGTGGAGCGTTGGGTTCCGCCACTAAAGAACCCAACAGTTATGTAGTTACAGTCCATATCCAAAAGTCAGGGCAGGCGTGTAAGCGGGAATGACGTGGCTGCTGCCGCTCTTGATAGAAGTTGCATTGATAAGTTGTTGCCAGCATTCTTCGCTGATATCCAGCAATGTGTGTTGGAATCAGCTTATCCGCGCAATTTCTATCAAGTGCGGCAGCAGCCACGTCATTTCCGCTTACACGCCTACCCTGACTTTGGGATATGAACCATATTTCGTGGAAGGCGTCAGCATACCTTCGGCAGACTACCTTGTTTTGCTGAAGCTCACCGTTTGATATGCGCGGTGGAGTGCGGCGCTAAACGGTTTTGTAAACAACCACCATAAATCGAAGGCCACGATAATTTAGCGGTCGAATAATAATCGATGTAATGATGTTGAATGGAAACACCCAGTAATCACATCAGCATTTCTTCTAACAACCATAGAACATTCTTAGGAGCTCCGGGGAGAGTAGCGGCCGCGGCGGTTGAAATGATTGGAGTGAGACGCTCTCCCTATCTAGAACCTGGTTTTAAGTGACCTCTACATTCTGCCGCATACCGCTCTTATCAGCCTTCATCAGCTGTTATCACCCTCTGTCCCCCACCACCATCTCATCCTCCACATCACTTGTTGGGACCAACGCCTCATCGCTGCTGTGACACCCGCTGTGAATTTCGTGAAATTTACTTTGCAGCGCCCCTTATCAGCCCTTATCAGCTGTTATCACCCTCGGGTCCCTGCCAAATATGTTCCCGTCCCATCCTCCACATCACTTGTTGGAACCAACACCTCACTGCTGCTGGGACACCCGCCGTAAATTTTGCGAAATTTCCGTTTCAGCGCCCCTTATCAGCCCTTATCAGCTGTTATCATCCTCGGGTCCCTGCCAAATATGTTCCCGTCCCATCCTCCACATCACTTATTGGAACCAACAACTCACTGCTGCTGGGACACCCGCTGAGAAGTTTGTAGAATTTACGTTTCAGCGCCCCTTATCAGCCCTTATCAGTTGCTATCACCCTCGGGTCTCCGCCAAGTATGTTCCCTTCCTGCCCCCTATATCATATCCTGAAATCAACTCCAGGTGGCTGCTGGGACATGCGCTATGAATTTCGTGACACACACACAGACAGACAGAAAGACATAGCGCTTTATATATAGTAGGGATCCTTTATACATTTTCAAGAGCCTTGGGGAGGATAGCGGTCGAATGTAGTTAGGTGCTGGCTGAGCAACGAAAATGAAATAAGTAGTGCTTATCTAGAATCTAGTTTCTGGTGACCTCTTACCGTAGTCGTTCTTATCAGCCCTTCTTGACCGTAATCAGTCACGGTCCTCTTCAAATATATTCCCGTCTCACCCTGTCCATCACTTGTTGCTTGTTGGAACGTCGTCACACTGCTGCTAGACACTCGCCATAAATTTCGTAAAATTTGTGTTCAAGCGCCTCTTATTAGCCTCTTACCAGCCCCTGTCGGCTATTATCAATTTCAGTTCCCCACCAAATATGTTCCTGTCCCGCTCTGTCCATCACATGGCGGAGCCGTCGCCTCACTGCTGCTGGGACACCAGCTATGCATTTCGTAGAATTTGCATTCAAGCACCTTTTATCAGCTCTCATCAGCTGTTATCAATTTCAGTATCCCATCAAATATGTTCTCACCCCACCCTCTTAACCATATTAAAAATACAGCGCTCCATGGCCGCAGCAAAGCAAGCTATGAATTTCGTGACAGACGGACGCACACACACACACAAACGCAGAATGTCCCAAAACCTACTTGCGCCTACTTACTGCAATGGCCGCTTAAAGTTCTGAACACAAAGTGATAATTGAATGTGAGCATAATTACACGAACATCATACCCCACAACATGCAACAACCAGATTTTGAAATGTCCTCAACCTGCGCGAATACAGCCCCGGGGTCTGCTTTTCCATCCTTCGCACGTTGCACGCAGGTATTCCTTATACACTTTTTCCCGGCTCCCTTTGATGCTGCTTCCAATGACCGCATATTTGTATGACGAGCTCGGCATGCCTTGCTCTTGACCATACACCGGAGTAGGAGTTTGAGCGATCAAGATTAGGGGCAAGAAGGCCAGTTCTTGCTGCGACGAAGTCGGGCAGCTCGCAATTCGCATCCGTCTTGAACGAGATTGGCTCCGTGAGCTATAGCGTTGTCCCGCTGGAAACACTCGACTTGCTCCCAAAGTGGGAGTCGGACCAAGTCTTCCATACGTGCCATAGTGCGCATGCAATTGCTAATCTTCCCACATAAATCGGCAAAAACTAGCGGCGTCTCATCATTGGCCGCGACTCACCTCCAAATCTTTATTGATGCCGTGTTACCGCCCTACCAACAATCTTTCCACGTGAGATAGCACTCCCGATATTTCCAGCTAAGATGTGATCGTTTTGGAGATTCAACATCGACTCCTCAGCAAATATTTTCTGAGAGAAAAAACAACCGAGAGTCGCGTGCGAGCAGTGGAGCGCATCAGTAACTTTCCAACTTTTTAGCCTCTCTGCTGTTCCTTGCCGAACCGAATGAAGCGGCACTTCTGCATGTGATGAGACTGGTAGGCTGCCTCTCTTTGACCATGTGCCCCATTGATGACTTCGATACATTCAGCGGCCAAGTCATCCTTCTGAAGGAGCACCGTGGATTGCTAACCTAGCATTTCTATAACTCCATCCTTGAAAGCGCCGGACATTCCTCCTTGTGCAAGCTTGTGAATGAGAGTTCGTATTTTTCTGCATCGTTTGATGGCCATCTGTGCGGCTTTCGCGAAAACCGCAGCAAATCTGTTAACGTCCCACGACGCAGCCCGCCTTCGAGCGTGCGACTGCTCATGGTGGCCTCGGATCACCTTCTGTCATCTCTGGTGTACTGGCAATTTCAATCCAATAACGATGCAGTTCACAAGAGAATCGATGTGCAACTACTTAGCAGCGCGCATAATGAAAATAACTGATAAATCGTTTCCAGTGAATTTTTGAATTTTGGCGCAAGTAATTTTGGGACACCCTGTACTGTAGCGAATTATACAGTGGCGCTCAAAAGTATTCGGCCAAATGCTTTCCCGGCCGTAACTTCTTTTCTGCTGAAACAGTTCAGTTCAAATTTGGATATGTTCTAAGGACAAGTCTTTCTTACAAAACCAGCCCATTAATAATCTATAGGAGCAAGAGTGGAGAAAGAAAAATTTGAAGAAAAAATAAAGAAATTCATTTACCGATTCCATACTCAGTCCTGTCAAGATTTAAGTAAATTAAAACGTTTTCGACAAAGTATCGAATGAGCTCAGTGTTATTTATCATACGACCGATTGTTTGGTTGAGTTATAAGATTTCTACAATAGTATGAAATTTATTGGAATTTGGCCATACTTGAAAATTTTCGAAGGAATTCTTTTTTCTTTCTCCTCTTCTGCTCCTATCCATCACTAATATGCTGATTCTGTAAGAAAGGCTTGCCCTCAGAACATATCAAAATTTGAACCAAATTGATTCAGCAGAAAAGAAGTTACGGCCGGGAAAGCATTTGGCCGAATACTTTTGAGCGCCACTGTATATCGTAGGATGGTGACCCCACTCACTCGGTCGTAGATAGCCGGTAGCACTTCCTTTGATCGCGTGAAGTATGGGCGCAGGCCAGGCCGTGGATTGCTCCCTATGGATATCTCGTCTGCTGCCATTTCCGGTCCTGAAGTCACAAAGTTGATAACTGGTAGACAAAAAAATCAAATCGAGAACCAATCATCCAGTTTCCTCGATATCAATATGACGTTGACGCTTCATGACAAACATCATACCCGATTTCTGAGTACAGAGCGTAAGCTTTGGACGCTTCACAAGAGGTATCTGGACTGCTTTGAATTTCTATGACGAAAAGAATGATTTGAAATCGTATTTGAAGAGTTGGCTATGCCTTCGTCACGTTCCGCACCAGTACCATTCAGATCCAGGTATTATCAAAGCAGAATGGTCTACTAAGAGCTAGGACCTATAACCAATGAAATAGAAACTCAAACTGATGGGAACTCATCTTCCGTCACGGTTTAGCTCAACAAGGCCCACCGTAATCGTTCCAGCCCGACGTTGCTAGGGAGTTTCTTTAATCTGGTGACTGATTAATTGCTTCCTAGGGACCCTAGCTCTGAATATGCAAGACCCCTTCCAAAAAGTTTGTAAGATTATGTGGTAATGGTCCGTGATCCGTCGCGGACCATGTTGAGCCCAAACCGTGCACAAGGGTTCCATGGCAAATTCTTGAGATGACGTTGGTGCAAAAAGCTATTACAAGGTCTATTGATGAATTGGGATGTGCTTTTGATACTAAGCTGGGAGCAATCGATTTGAGTTTATCAAAGTGTGATTAATGCTGTCTGAGATGTAGGGTGAAGTGTCTCTTTTTTGTCCACCCCTGTATATTATGCAGATTTTAGCTAAAATGTAGAGATCGGAGCCACGTTAAAATGAACATGACAACGTTGACCGTTCGGCTAACTATTATTTTTTGTGAATAATTTTTATTGATAACGGTATCAAGCAATACCTGAGTCACTCATGTTCTCCAATTCCTCGAAAAGATCCTGGAGCTCCTTTTCTGTTGGTACCATGACAGCCGAATCTGATCTTGATGGAATGCCCTTAACAACTTTACGAACATCACAATGACACCCTGACTCTTGTTCATCTTTATATTTTCTACTCCTTTTGTTTTTTCGCTGACCAACTTACTCAACCTATAATATTATATATTAAACCAAGAATTCTGGCACCTTTTTCGAGCAAAAGGATTTCCAATGACTGTACCAAGGAACAGATTGGGTGGACGCGCCCTAACCCACCACCTATTGGATTCTCTTCCCACTGACCCATTCGAAGTTGAACTGGTAATGAGCAAGATATGAAATACTTTCTGAGAAACTGAAGCATTAATCACCACAATCAGCAAGCTGATAAACTATGTAGATTCGTCACAAAAAGTGAGAAAAAAAGCTCCAAAGCAACTCCCTTCCCAGCAGTGACTTCCAAAAAACAAAATATCCGTAAGGACATTGCAGCACTCCATGTTTTAGTCCAAATTCCAGAAGCAATCATTCATGATATTGTAGAAGACGTTGAACCCTACCTCTTCGTCTGGAACCTTGAATTTCTTCAACAGAGTGACGAATCGCTGCCTTATGTTATTCTTCCGACTTGCACGAGATGCCTTATGATTCATTTGGACGGTCCGCCCTCTAGAATGAATGTGGTGTTGTGAAGTGTTACAACCATGATGAACATATTGTGACAACGTGTGCTTTCCACACAGTTAATTGAAGTGAATAATAAACAAGGCTACCAAAAGATTCATTGACCAATAACTTAATTAGTTAGTTAGTCAATACTTAATTAATTAATTAATAGTATGGACTCGTATGCGCTGCATACTATCAAAAAACAACAATTACAAATTAAAACATAGAATTGAAAATCTATGCATTCAAGCCACATTTCGCACACATGTGAGGAGCTAGACAGACATTAACTTTCATGAATCGTTGACGCTTAATAAGTCAGGTGAGTCAACACTTTTGATTTTCTTCCGCGCATAGGTGTTTTGGGCTATCTACAAGACTGCTGGGAATAATGGGTCGGAATACGATATCGTAGCGTTTTTTCGAGCGTATGTATTCAGCCAACACAAGAACCAACCAGAAAACCAAGAGGGGGGGAGACAATTCGCCCGTGTCGCACTTCGGCCCTCCTTCTTCGCAGATATTGCCTTCGTTGACGGGAGGTCCTAAGCAATACGTTGTCAGAATATGGCGTCATCTGTCATCGTCGCCAGCTCAAAGAGGCCTACCGTAAGTACACTGCGTCCCATAATCATACTTACACCTACAAATTTTCCCACAAACTTGCATCTCAAGATGTTCTTGAAAAAGGCTCTAGGGAAGAACCGTGAGACATATAAACGCAGTTCTGAATACAGCACAGAATTCCACTTCCAGAAGGCAGCAATTTTTACTTTCAATTTTTTGGAAATAGACGCTCTGCCTATGACGCAAAATCATAATTCCACCACATGTTTCTCCGCTGCACTCTGAAAAATTAAATTTTTTTATCATTATTCCTATAGAATGCATAGGTGGTTGCAAAGACGGAACTCCCGCCAGAAATCCTGAAGAGAAAACCCTAACAAGAGAGGCGCAGGAATTGCCGAATGTCAGTTCACGCTTAAGTTTGGTCAGGGTCGCCTCATAACAAGCAATTCCAAGGCAATTCAAATTCTCAAGGATTTCACAGGATATGATACAGTGAGGAGCTCTGATTACTATCTGACCGAGATAAGCGCCATATTCATAAGAAAATAATAAAACTTTATCAAGCCGGGTACGAAAATCAAAACTCCCAAAGGTTAATGTCTCAGTGGATGCCCATGTCTGGAAAAAAGGGAAGACAGTTCTTTGTGAGAAGAAATCTTCTAGAAAATCGGAACATTCTCTATTTCGCAAAGTTTCACCAAGTCGAGGAAGTGGTAATCCTTTTATTTGTGATATGTTGAAGTCTTTCACCACACTCATGATATATTTTGTTTCCACCCGTGTTTGCTACAAAGTAAAGAGCCGATATGGCAAAGAAATACGATAAGAAAAAGAAAGACACAAGTCAAAACTGACAAATGAATGAGTGTGACCACTTCACTCGACTCGGCGAAACTTTCTAAGAGAAAAAAGGCTCGTTTCTCCCTATGATTTTTCCCACAAAAGCGTATCTCTTATTTTACAGACGTGGAATATCATAAACGTCTTTGAAAACACGGTGAACTGCGTCCATTGATTAACTTTTGGAGGAGTTTCGATTCCCGTATGCGGCTTGATAGAATTCCATCAATTTCTTACGATGCGACGCCTCGGAATCTTGGTTATCTCGGTTACATAGTAACCAGAGTTCCTCAACTCTCATATCCTGTAGGACCCTTGGAGGAACTCTTTGTTATGAGGCGATCCCAACCAATTCAAGCGTGAATTGACACTTTTGGAATGCCTGCAGCTATTTTGCTAGGATTTCCCCTTGACGAAATTCCGACAGCGGTTTCGCCTTTGCAATGACCTATGCAACCTATAGGGATGATATTTCATCTTCTTTTTCTTACTCTTTAGCGTCTGTCCTGCTTGTAGGCGGGGTCTGCTTTTCTTTTGTTGGAGCCACTTTTCCCGATTGAATGCTTGATCGGGGTGGATGTTAACCGATTTTACCGTCGTTCGTGCAACGTGTCGAGCCACCGCTGCTTTGAACGCCCCCTAGGATGTTTTCCAGGCACGCTAAGGTTAAGCCAACCTTACGGACACTGCCATCATTCGTGCGGAGACAATGACCGTACCATCGAAGTCGGGCTTCGACACCGATTCGCTCTCTGATGACATCGTTTCGAATACGGTCTAATCGTGTGACTCCGGCTGTCCAACGCAGCATCTTTGTCTCTATCACACTGAGAGGGGCTTCAACCTCTTTAGTCGTAGGCCAGCACTCAGCACCGTGAATCGCGACTGGCCGGATGACGGTCCTATAGATCTTAGATTTGAGACGCTCTGGCATGTTTTTATCACAGACAACGCCAGTCATCGAGCGCCATTTTGACCAGGCTGCACTCAAGCGGGAATTCGTTCCAAAGACCAGGCCGCCGTTAGATGCAATTGCCGACCCAAGGTATTTGAATGACGCTGTACGTGTGAGCTCAGTACCATTGATCTTAGTAGAGCCTACCTTACTCGAATCGGTGATAAAGTACTCATCTTTTTCACGTTTAAGCTGAGCCCGAACATCGCTAGACGGTTGGACCAGATTTGCACCTGTTGCTCGAGCGTGCTTTTATCTTCGCTAGTGAGCGCCACTCATCAGCATAAAGGAGCGCCCATGATGCTGGCTTCTGAAGACCTCTTGTGATGGCATCCATGACCACAACAAATAGGAGTGGGAATAACGCACAGCCTTGGTGCACCCCGACAGAGATGGTCAAACCCATCGGAGTTCCTGCTGCCGTTTACACTCGGCTCTTGGGACTTGGATGAAGGATGCACACCCACCCAATGAGCTGCTCTTCAGAGACGCCCTGCTGTCGTAAGGCATACCATATAACGTCGCGCGGAACGTGGTCAAGAGCCAAGTCTAGGGAGGCAAAATGCACCGGTCTTTGTTTCTCGCGATGCTTTCCTAGCAGGAGGCGGGCGGCATGTATGGCATCGATGGTGCTGCAACCAGCCACAAAACTAGACTGGTTTGTGGTCAGCTCGATCTCGGATACGGCTATATACAATTCGCTCAGATTTTCATGCTGTGCGAGAGCAGGCGAATTGGACGGTAGCTAGTGCAGTCTCCTGGATTGCCCTTCTGTTTCCAGATGAGAAACGCCATGCTGTGTTGCCAGCTCGCAGGCACCTTCTTCTCTGCAACGACCTGGCTGGAGAACTCCGTCAGCCATTCTGCAGGATTCCACCGATTTGATTTCCAAAAGCCTGCCGCTAAGTCGTCAGGACCAGTTGCTTTGCCTGATCCCATCTTCTTCATAGCGATCACGATTTCCTCCACGGTTATCCTCTAAACGGGCCATGCACTGGCGGAGCACAGGGGATGAGGGGATGAGCAAATCCAACTGTTCCGACGTTTTCGAAGTAGTTACGCCATCGCTTCAATGTTTTGCGTTCCGTCAAGAGGTGACCATTTTCGTCATTTATGCCAAAGAAGTTGTCTATATCCTCAGTCTGGCGATGGCGGGTTTTTGCGAGCTGGTAAACGTACCGCTCACCATCGCACGACTCGAGTTTCTCCCTGACTTCAGCAAAATAAGCTGCTTTCGCGAAAACATCGACCTTCTTCACCTCTTCCTCCGCTACCTGATAACTCCGCCAGGTATCAGCTATTTTTTCCGAAAGGGAATGCGTGGCGCTTCTTCTTCTCGCGCACTTCCTCTCTGACTTGGTCCGTCCACAGCCATGCTTGCTTGTCAATTTTTCGCCGTCCAGGCTTCGTCACGCCGAACTTAGATCGCACAATCCGGTTTACCGCTTCGGCAGCACCTTTCCAGGTTTCGTCGACAGTCGTTACCGCTGGTAATCAAATGCAGGAAACGACAGCCGCTCCTTCCTTTTGGTCGCCACCACTTGATCCTCGCTGGTCCACACCTTTCAGTAAGTTTCAATTCCGGCGGGGCGATCTTTAGCGTACAAATAGGTGGTCGGTGTTGCGTGGCGACCGTTTCAGAAGTGTTTTCGCGTCTGTTACGAGCCCTTGGTCGCGGCGCCTGACAAGTACGAAATCAATTTCTGTTCTGGTTTGACCGCCATAGTAGGAGATGAGAGGTGAGTCACGTTTCGAAATTTAGTGTCTACAATGGCGATGTAGCGCGAATCTGCATACTCGAGAATTCACTCGCCATCAGTATTACGTGACCAATATTCGAAAACACCATGACAGCTGCAACCGTCTTTCGTAGCGCCAACGTGCCCGCTGAGGTCGCCTGCGACAATTATAGCTTCTTGTAACGGTACCTCAGCTGTCGCTATTCATTTATTTATCTATCTTTGCACTTACTGATGCGCTATGGCAACAACAAGGTGGGTCAGTTCTGATAGAATGATCAGGAACAAAAAAAACAAAACAAAAACAAGATATCATAACATAATACTTAAACTTTATCCCTAATCTAGAATAAGCCTAACTCAAGTAATAAGTTTTCTATCAAGCAGATTGCAAAACTCGTGTGTGGCTTGCTCAGAGCATCCGGTCTGCGGGGCGTAGCAGCGAAGAATTGGTATATTCGTTGTTCGACGACGACAATGATCTTTATTGAACGGTCGTCGTGGCGCTCCACGAATCACGAAAGCGTTCAGAGCAATCACCCCGACACCAATGGTGGTTCTGGGACCGCCACAGAGAACACTTTACAGCCGCGGCCAATGTCCCGACTTGCAGCAGGACCACCTCGTTTCCTGCACGGCGCAGAAGTCGATTCATCGGCGCTTTAGCGCTTCTACCAGCTTGCAAGAGGTGCCCGTCAACGTGCCAACATTTCGACATTAACATTTGTGATATGACGTGGGTGTTCGTAGGCCGGCCTTTCACGAGGGGATATTAATTTGAAAAAAAGATTAAAAATTTGGTTATCTACAAATAAAGAGCAGCGGAGAAGCATGTGGTGTAAGTGGGATTGGTGCCACAGTCAGAGCGAGTATTTTCAGCCACGGGCAGAGCGAGTATTTTCAGAAAAATGAGAATAAAGAATTGTTGATTTCCCAAACTGGAATTGTGTGTTGAAATTCAGAACGACGTTCACATGTCTCACAATTACTCCCTAAAGCTTTTTCCAAAAACATATTCAGATGCGAGTTTTGGGAAAATTTGAAGGTGGAAGTATGATTATGCGTTGCAGTGTTACAGTCTGAAGCTCTTACATAATTTCTTGGATCGAATCAATGTTGAATAGTCTTCTAGAGAACTATCATTCATCGACATCGACTTTGCGAACCCGCTCGAAAGCTGCCTCTCAAAACGTCGTAATGGTACACGATCCGTCAAGGACCCTATTGAGCTCGATCAGTGCACATGTTTCCGAGGCAAACTTTTCTGATGCCGTCAACGTAGGTGGCTACTATGAATTATTATGAAACGAAATAGGCTCTTCATTTTCAGTTTGGGAGCATTCGGTTTGAAACAAGCAAAGTGTGATCAAATTCATTTCAATGTGGAGACAAAATGTTTTTTTATTGGTCCCCACCCCTGTGGACATACCCAGTTATACCCAGGGCTCAGAAGTTGGCATTTCGACAGCTCCTTTTTCCAAATATACAGAGAAGAAAATTGGCCAAAACGGAACTTTTTCCGAATCCACCGTCTCCGTAGAACCTAACTCTGATCGGCCGTACTTTTTGTTTTCAATTTCAACCCATATTTCAAATCGAGAACAATGAGGGCTTCGAGAACGCGCTTCTCCAACAAAATGGAACCGAGGTTGTAAATGATGACGTAGAGGACATCACTAATTAGTTTCGTTTTTATTTTTTGCTTCAAACAGTCGAATGCAAGCGCTACGATATTATGTTAGAAGACAACCGTTGGAGCCATCTCGCTACATGGCAAAATAGTGAGTTCGAAACCCGTGATTGGATTATTTCTGTCTTATTTAGGACATCATTTACTTTCGTTACTTCAAGCTGAAATAAACCGCACGCTTCGTTATTTCTACGTCAAAAAAAAATAATTCCAGTTACGAATTTTTTTACCTTCCACCAAGAAATTTTTGAATTATTTGAAGAATTAATCTCCGATAGAGATGTTTTTGGCTGGAAAATGGTAAGAAACAACCCCATAAATATTCTAGAAAGAGGAGAGAACCCGCCATGCGGAAACTTTTACTCAATGTCTGAAGGTTCGCAAACCAGCTTTTTGGCTCGTGTAACTCATTCAAGAGCAATAAAGTGCTATGAGTTATACTGCTAGTTGATAGAGCACAATGGATGATTAAACGCCATACATCCTGTCCCATTACCTGAAATGGGAAACAACGCTATATGCTACACGCGAGCCCAATCCACTACTTAATTTTTTCTCTATCCAATTCATTTGGCAATGTCGATAACCCTAAACCGATTGCACTAATTTTAAAAGCCAGAAAACAATACGTGTCATCACTTATAAAATTGTTGATGGATTGGTGATGATTCTTTTTCAAAAAAACTGAAAGGATACCAAGATACTCCCAAATGGGCGGTCCATAATGTGTTAGCGAGGTGTTTCTAATCTTGAAACACGTTACAAAACCTCTCTGTCTCAATAGCTTATTGACTTGGTGAGTTTCCAAAATAAACCAAAGTGAAGCCCATTTCAATAGAACTGCTTTCTACAGATAATGCAAGACTCTGAGACTGAACTCACTATAAACTTGTCACAGAAATTTTCGTTATTTTCCCTGCTAATTGGGATTCGAATCAAAAAGCTAGAATAAACCGCCAACTTTAAGTTGGCAAACAAACCCAATGAATGAAAATTATTACTGATTCTTTCAACTCTCCGCTTCTGTTAACTTCTCACTCAAATTTAATCTCAACTGTTCCAGCAAAACACATTCATCTGTGAGTGAAGAGCTGTAAACAAATATACATCAAAACACGCACCTCCCAGCGCTTCTGGCACTAGTGGGTTCATTGACGTCACTGTCAACAGGTGCATCTTCATAGTCACTGTAGGAGTCCTCCTAAACATTTTACAAATCCAGGAACATCCAATGCAATCTGGCTTTACATCTATTATGTGCAAAGCGAGTTATCACCTCGCTCAAATCTCCTTCCAGAGTGCCATGTTTTTTGCCAATCCTGTCCCGTTCCAAGTCTATTTCAAGTGGCTGAGACTGACACGTGACCAAACAGAGCCGACCCACACTTTGTACTAAACGACCACAGTCAACACAGTGACAGAAACCGAGATGCGAGATTCAAACATCATTCATAAAAATCACAAAAATTCGTTATTAATTCAAATAAATGTTTAATGGTTAAATTGAAGGATAAGCTATGGAATCATGAAGAAGAGAATCGTGAGCGATAAATGCGACAGCAGCTGAAGCAAAACCAAAGTAACTCATGGTAATGGGAAATTGAACTGAAATTTCCAAACAACGAATTGCAAGCAATCTCCAAAAATATCTTCCAAAGTGGATCCGGTGAGTGCAATGATCGCGACAAAGATTGATCGTAAGGAGAACATAAACGAACACCTTCCGATAAAAAAAAGGTGTTTCAAACCTTGAAAAAGGAAAAAAATAAAGAAAATGGAAAATATCATTTCAACTACTGTCCTGCCCAGCCTAACCGAGTCCTTAGAACTCGTCGGCATTTTCCAGCATTTTCACCCCAGGAGCGAAAGAAACACTCGAGTCCAGGCTATCATGTGTCTTATCTTTTCTGTCACCCTCCCTCCAAAGACAGTACTAGTTTCAACACTCGAAGGAAAACATTTGAAGATTCACCAAAAGCTTTTGAACAGCAGTAAGAAATTCAAACAAACCGATTGAAGATTGTTTTTCGTTATTATCCGAAGACCACAATGGTATTTCTCGCAATCCCCCGTGCTGTAGAAGCTGTGTTAAATTTACCATACCGACAGCGATAGTCTGAACAACAATTTCGAAGTGCTATTCAGACAGAATATTGAGTATGACATTTATGTTGCACGTGACATTATTTTAACTGGCTAGCCAGTATTAGCCATTTTTTCACTGAACGAAACACAGAGTCGAATAAAATGTCTATCTTTACCCACGTCATAACTAGCATTGATGGAATTATTCCATTTCATAGCACACTGCTACCAATTGAGAAAGAATGCAAGTCTTTACCAAATAGGGGTTTTGCTTGGACCACAGTATGACAGAAGACCTTGAAATTTCACGAATGGAAACAACCTTGATTATTAGCCCAACCATGCATGTAGTAAAGACGGTCGTTGATATGTGATGCGGAGCCTTCCGACGCAGCTCTACAATCGGCTAACGAAGACTCACCTTGAATGATGAAGGAAATGGCCTATTTTTGAATTTGCGCCTCCTTTGTATGAGAATCTGCAGACTATTTCCTTTCCGCTTTACGAAGTGAGGATACTGAAACGTAATGGGAATAAATGCAACAACTATATGGAGCAGTAACCACGAATACTAGAAGATCCGACCTGAATTGTGAAAGAAATATCAAGATCCAGATCGACTCGACCGTGATGAGGAGTCACTCCTATATCGTTGCTACGCAAACTTCTTTTATTGCCCTGAAAAAATAGCGAAAGCAATAGAAATGCAAACCCAAGCCTGGGCAGCACGCAGCACGTCCAACCAAGGATCGGACCCATACCGGTCAAGAGGCCCGTGAGGTGCCTATTTCTAATAAAGAAAACTGCGCCAATACAATACCTCGAGCTTGGCTGTTATGACGATAGACTGAGTCTGCGTTGGCAGAGAATGTAGAATAGCACGATTGAGACTCAAGAAACATACTCTGAAAGATAGATTCATTAAAGGTTGAGAAAATCAGTGAAATAGCAGAAATACGATTTCTTATTCAAGCTGAGATAAAGAAAGACAAGAGTTGTGAAGCGAGTGCTGGTTCGAAGTCACCCATGATACGGTTCGTGTGAAAGGTAAGCATACGCAGGCATATGAAACGAAACACCCATTCCTCATTAACCCGGAAGAGCTAAAAGCAATGTCTAACCAGGGAAGTGTAGCAGCTTTTCATGGAACCTTGGATTGATGCCTAGGTAAATAGATAGTCTGGGAAAGTGATGACAATTATAAAAATCAAAACTGCTACGTGAACCAGTCAAGGAAGCTGCTAGCGATCAAAGTGGTCTCAAAATCGACTCCCCGTGTCGACAAAATTTGCATTCTTGTTGGCGCTTCGGGTCTATTCCAGTTAGGGGGGCATCATTATGTAAACTCTTGGCGTTCTTGTGTAAA
>KZ345361.1:72477-87445 GCA_002352805.1 Teladorsagia circumcincta
TTTACACAAGAACGCCAAGAGTTTACATAATGATGCCCCCCTAACTGGAATAAACCCGGCGCTTCCACATCGGTAGCGAATGGTGCCAGCGCCAAGAACAGATGCATCTTCGTAATCAAGACCATTGAATCCCTTGAAGAAAGGGCGTTTAGGCGCTATGTGCCTCGAAGGCTGTGCCGCGACGCCGCGCATGTTTGCGCCCTCTCAGCGAGATGTGTAAACTCGAACATTCCAGCTTTTTACGCATGTCAAGTGGCTGCCCCCCCCCACCTCCTAGACTGCCTACACTGCGCCTGACTCACGTATTTCCCGAAATACACAAACATGCCGCGTGCCGCGGCGGCGACTGGCCCCCTCCGAGGCACATAGCCCCGGCTTTTATCAAACATCATCATAATAACGCTGCATTAACAGCCAGTTCTTTAGCATAGCACTTCTAATTTTCATATTTGTAACCAGCATTCTAGGCTCTATTGATTCTCAAATCTCAATTCAAAGCATCATGAGAAGTTATAACTCTTTTACGGCAAGTAACACAAAATAGGAGCAAGAAAACGAGAAAATATCTGTAGTAAGAATGAAAAGCCAAAACCTATAACGGCATTGACTTCACCATGCAGTCTCGGGAGTGGGCGCTAAGGGCACATGCACAGTCGGCCGTCCGACCGCAACAGTCGTAACTGTCGCACACCATTAGATGCGTAACGACCGTCGAAAGCTCAGGCAAGTCTGGATGTGGCTCACTAGGACATAAAGCGACTTTTCCGCTTTTCGCGCGTGAAACCCTTGAACACTGGTGGATTTGGAGTCCCGCAGCGAAAAACGATCCGAGCGCGAAGAGCGGAAAAGTCGCTTCCTGCCCTAGTGAACCACACCCGGCAAGTCTGACGATCGATACGCATCTAATGCTGTGCGACAGATACGATCGTTGCAGATCGACCAACTACGCATGCGCCCTAAGAGGTACAGCATCTGCCAGCGACAAAAGTGACTATGAGTTCGAAAAAAAAAAATTTTTCAAAGCCCTCACCTCTGTACAACACTCGAGCTTGCACGATCCATTTCCCAATTTGCGAAAAGTCGCATGGGAACCACGCCACTTTTTTCCATTATTTCGTGAACGTGAAATGCTAACAGCAAAGAGTCTCAGTATCCATCAAGCTAATAAATCTGAACAGATACGATTCTATTAACAAAACCGCCGAAGGCGCAATGTGGAACGAGGGGGACCAGTCGCCGCGCGCGATCTCTGCTCGTCCGCGCCTCCCCTGCCCAAGGCTTAGCCCTGATTTAGCGAAGAGGAAATGCTTACACAGAAAAACTCAGAGATCGCGCACGGCGACTGGCCCCCCTCGAGCCACATTGCGCCCCGCCGAATAGCAAAAAACGCTGCGCAGTAGGACAGAAAGTGACTTTTCCGCCTTTTGCGTGCGAAACTTTTCGTCGTAGAAACCTTGGGCCCACTTCTGAGCAATGAAGGACCCGCAGTTTCCCCAGCGAAAAGTTCCCCGCGCGATAGTGGAAAAGTCGCTTTCTGTCCTAGTGAACCACACCCTCGTTGTAGTACCATAATCACGGCGAAAAGACATCTAGAAAATGAGACAGCGATGTGATTTCCTCAGCGAGAGTTGGAACAAAATAGCAAAAAACCGAACAAAGTTTGCAAGAAGTAAAGAAGTCTAGTCCGTGACACTTGGCTTCTCATAACACTCCTTTTGCCGCCAAGGCTGATGTCAGAGTCCGCGATCCACCGCGTGGCGCAAAACCAGAAATTCCAAGTGCTACATTTGAACACTTGGAATACTGAATATGGACGAGTAGAATCATAATCAGTCGTCATTATGGTCGCGGAATTTAACACCAGCCTAACCATGTTTGGAGAATGTGACGGAGAAAAAGCGCACACTTTGACACTAAGTTAATTAACAATCCACAAAACTTATGTCCAATGTCAGCTACTACAAACTTTCCCATCTAATGGCCCCACAGCTTTCAATACTAGCAGTTGACAATCAATGGCTAACATCAGAGCCATGCCAATACGCATTGGAAAGCACTAAACTGAATCCGTACCGGCCTGATGCCTTA
This sequence comes from Teladorsagia circumcincta, assembly GCA_002352805.1. NCBI lineage: Eukaryota > Metazoa > Nematoda > Chromadorea > Rhabditida > Trichostrongylidae > Teladorsagia > Teladorsagia circumcincta. The sequence continues at coordinate 74,566 of KZ345361.1, forward strand.
CAACCATGGGCGTCATATGGAATAGGTACGGACAACGCTCACCAGTGACCCTTACGCAAAATGCCCACTCACTCACATGAAGGGAAACGCTCAGTTTTAGCTGAACCAATAGGGAGGCTGTATCGCCAGAACCTCGAGATGACTTCTCAAATTGTAGGTAACCTCTACGATTTTTTCAAAAGGAGGATGTTATTAGAGCGCCTGTGATGCAATGCGGTACAGATTCCAAAATTAAAGCAACACCCCAGATTAATTTGGTGGGCAGAAGCGGTCGATAATGAAGCTGTGGATGCCGAGTTGATTGCAAAGAATTAAAAAAAGCCGACGATGAAGCCCACAAACGAGGACTTCTTTTAAAATAGGGGACGGCGTGTCGGTCGAGCTGTCTAGAGTGGCCTGCATTTCAGCTGGCGCAAGCCACTTATAAACACAAAGACATAGGCACCAGCACAAACAAAGAAACAAGAAAATTAAACGGATAAGGCAAGTAAAAGCAATCAAAATACAGCAGCAATCCTTCGAACGCGGCACAGTTCACACGGAATCGCGCAAGGACCACGCAGTTGCCCAAGGACACGCATCCAACGTAATCCGCCCAAAGGCCAAGACTAGCTGCCAAAAGTCAGCACTGTAAGACCCTAGCGCCGTTGTCGCGCACTTTCGAACTGCGACAACGGCACATCTGCGCTACACGTGAGCTACTCTATCCCACCCAGTGAATGACTCTTGCGTTAGAGTTGACTTCTGCTGGGGGTGTTGCTTTGAGTATTGAAAACCAGTCGAATAAAAAAACAGGGCGCAATGTGGCTCGAGAGGAGCCAGTCGTCACGCAAGATCTCTGCTCGCCCGCGACCTTGTGGTACTGAGCCTAGGAGAAGGCAGGAACTTTGAGAAGATGAAAATTGCTGTGACCCTGGAGTTCTCATCACAATGAACACCAATGATGAGAGGTGAAGGCTTGCAGTCGTCAAAGCTGTACGAGCAACTGGAATTTGGAAGCAAATTCCTGTATTGGAAGAGGCGACATCCAATATTTCGAATCTCCGACAAATAATGAGAGGAAAACTTGTCAAACACACGATGCTGCTTGTTGCTGACCCGCAAACAATCTCACGTCGCATCCGGCCACGTGATATGTGACTCCCCATTGCCCTTTCCCTCAACAGCACCAGCTGACATTCATAAAACGACACTCGTTTTCTGGTCATTTTACTTTTTACAGCTAATAAAACCTTTACACTGTCATTTAGCGGCGAATAATCGTATCACTGAATTTGCAGCTCCGAACTAAAACCAACCCTCACTTGTTGAACTCATGGTTTGGAGTACTTTTGTTCTCGGGAAGACATTCGCGAATGCGAAATCAGCATCAACTATTGTAACCCCAGACCTCAAGAAAATTTCCCTTCAACAGTATGCTTGAAAGGTTGTTCACTGAAAACTGATACGATTTTCAGACCAACTTGCATCATTTTCCTCCATTTCATGCAATTTCTGCCTTCAGCAAATTGTTTGTGAATGTGTGTACAGTAATAATTTACAACTGGGCGCGGAAAAACCACGGTAACAAGAGCGGCTGCTCGCCTTTCAGTTTTGAACATTAGGAGTTTTGATGTATTGGTTTAGAGCATAATATCGTAGCGCCTTTTTTTCAAGCGTATAAAGTCAATCACTACGAGTACCATCGAAAAAACCGCTCATTTCATTTGAAAGTACGCTTCCCGCTCTACAGAACCGTAATTTCCATTTTCCTCAGAGTTGCAGCTGTACTCAGGTATAGAGCTTAAAAGTTGGAAATTGCAGACGGGGAAAATCAGCGTTTCGACAGCTGCTATTCTTCTGTTCCAATGAAAAGGAAAAAAACTTCAAACTTGAAGTTCTTTCGAATATAATGTTCTAATTGGACCTTGCAATAACCGACCCTACCTTTCTCGCTCAAAATGACTCCATATTCGTCACTGCAAAGTAGAAACAAAAAGGACTCCGAAAACGAGCTCAATATATCTTTTAAATTCTATATCCGATTGTCTCCCTTTGAAATGCAATCAAACTTGTAAATAATGACGATGTAAACATCACTGATTAGTTTGATGCAATTATTTTTGTTCCAAATGTGATGGAAGCGCTACGATATTATGCTGCAACACAATATATTCTATGCATTTGTTGTGATAATCAAATGTTCCATTTTTGATTTCGTGACGCGGAAGTACCAATTTCAGAATGCACGGTACTCCAGTTCCCATAGAAACAATCACTCCTCGCTCCGACGAGCTGCTTGGTTGTGTTATATTGCATGATTATGATTCAGAGTCTTCATTAACTTTTTCGACCAACCTTTCTGAGTGTTCCTGAGTTCAATAGCCTTTACCTGTACCAGTAGCTCTGACGTAAGTCCCGAAGATACAAGCAAGAGGTGCGCTGGAATCGAGCTCGCTCAGTCCGTAAATCGTCCCTGAATTTGCTATCGAGCGACTTTTCGTAGAGCAATTCTCTAAATGAATTTCATTAGCGGAAAATGCCGGTGCTAAGTGGGTTTGGGGGGACCACGCGGCGGCGCGGCGCTCTGCTCGCCTGGCATGTTTACAAACTTCGGGGAATCCGTGAGCCAGGGGGAGTGTGGGCAGTCTAGGGGGGTGGGGGGTGAGGGCAGTCACTTGACATGCGTGAAAAGCTGGAATGTTCGAGTTTACACTATCTCGCCTGAGAGGGTGCAGGCGAGCAAAGCGCCGCGCCGCCGCGTGGTCCCCCCCAACCCACTTAGCACCAAAATGCCTAACGTCTAACGGAAAATGAGAGCAAACAGAACAAACTGAATAAGAAGCAAACATGCTAATAGGGATTGTCTCGGTTCCATTATGGATCTCATCTGTCGATCGTTACCCCTGATGACAGATACTTTGCTGCAGGGTAGTTTTGAATAAGAAGAACAACCGGATCAATACTACTGGGACAAAACTGGTAAACTATATCATAGGCCGACGAGTAAACCTTGGTTTCATTCTTCGAATCATACATCAAATACGCCGCCTTCATACTCCACGACTAAGGAGAAATGTTAAGATCCCGGAAATCCGTCAACCGTTAGGCTAGGCAATAGCCTCTTGTACATAGTGCTGTCTGGGAGCTCTCACATTTGCACACTATGACGGCATCTCTGCTCTCTTCACTTGGAAACAGTCCTAACAGCCATGAAATGCAGGTTCGCGCACGGAGGCACACACCCACCCTTTGCTTGACAGAAGCCTCGCAACCGAGAAGGTGAAGCAATCCTCAGATTGATTTGGTAAGGCAAAAGCGGCTGATAATGAAACTGTGGATGCCCAGTTGACTGCAAATCGAAAATGAAACAAAAATCCGCCTGTGAGGCCCTTGAACAAGGCTCCCCCCTCTTCGCGCTTGGAATAAGGAGGGATGTGATCGGACGAGCTGTCCGAAGTAGCTTGCTCTGCCGCCATAAATTACGGCTCGCGCCAGTGAGAAATGCGGCAGCAATCGGTCCCCAGACAACATCTAACCACTTGGGCGCGGCTGCGGTGATGCGGCCGAGTTGGTAGTGCGAGCGGTATATGGGGTCGTATGCTGAATGTTGGGTAGGGGCTGGGGTCCCCGACCCGCGATGCTGAATGCTGGGAAATCGCTGGGCCCCCATCATGGTTTCGTCGCGGGACCGACCAGCCAACAGCCGCCGCCTTTGATTTTTCTGATTTATTTCCATTTGTTTAGTGTTTATGCTGCCAACTGTACTGTCAACGACCCGTCAGTCCAAAATGGAATCGAATGCCAACGAATCGATCTGAAATATTTGAAATGAGAACAGAAAACTAGAAAAGTAGAAGTAGAACGGCACGGTAACATAGGCACAGGAACTTAGCAGCAATCTAAACATTATAGAGGAAATGAGATGGATTAGACCAACAATTAGAGATATCTATGAACGACTATATGATTAAATATTAATGACAGAACTGAGGCAAGTGTGCGAAATTAAAGGCGGCGGCTGTTGGCTGGTTGGTCCCGCGACGAAACCATGATGGGGGCCCCGACGATTTCCCAACATTCAGCATCGCGGGTCGGGGGCCCCAGCCCCTACCCAACATTCAGCATACGGCCCATGGTATGGTTGACGCCGCAGATGTATCGGTCCAGATGAATGCGCCCCATTTCGATTCGCGCGCCCAACGAACTCGGCCGCCTACGTACTAAATCAGAGAAAAAAAGCGAGAACCAACTTTTTTTCTTTGTAAACACTGTGCGCAGTGAGGTGCGCATTAATTTGTATATCGCGGAAGATTCATGCACTATTTTCTGTACACTGTTCGAGTCTGTATAGAAGGAATCATGGTTCCTGTTGTTAGGAAAATTTTCCATTAATTCATAGCGCTGAACTAGTATAAGCATCGCAACCACAGCTACGTATCCATGATCCATCGCACCTTGCACAGACACCAACGATTCCACCGGTGTTCTGCAACATAACCCCTTCCACGCTCTGAAGAAGCACAACTCCTAAGATAATGTGCGTTCCCTATGAGAGAATAATGTGCTCCAGCAAGAACAGTGCGCGTCACGGATACTACTCTAGCCTTCGAAAATGTCCTCCAACAATAATGATAAGGCGCGTCCCCGAATCTCGGTAGGCGGGCCTCTCCCCGAAAGCGCTTGGGGGAGGAATAGCATTTGAATTTGGGACCGCATTAGTACTAGAGCAAAAAAAGAGGAACTAAGCGAGATTAAAGCAACACCCCCGCGAGAAGCCAACTTGAAGAATCATTCCTAGGTGAGATAGGGTAGCCCACGTGTAGTACAGATGTGCCCTTGTCGCGTCTCAAGAGTGCGCGACAACGGCATTAAGGTCCTACAAAGCTGGCCGCTGGCCGCTAGTTCTGGCCGCTGGACGAATCACGTGGCTGCGTGTCCTTGCGCGACCCCTGCGCGATTGCGAGTGAACTGTACCGCGTTCGAAGGAATGCTGCCTGTATCTTGGTGGTTTTAACTCACCTAATCCTTTAAATTATTATATTTCCTTGTTCGTATTGATGCCTGTATATTTACTTGTATTAGTGCATGCACGAATTCAGTTGCAGTTCTTGCTGCGCTAGCCAGCAAGAAATGTAACTGCATTCGCGCTAGTTCGGACAACTCGTCCGGCACCCCAGTCCCTTATTTCAGAGTCCCATATTTTCCTTGTTTCTTTTGTCATTTGCAATCAACTCGTCATCCACAATTTCATTATCGGACTCAACCCCACCAACTCGACCTGGGGGTGTTGCTTTAATGAAAGCTCAAACGCGAGCAATGCTCACAGGCATAGAGTCGCTTCACAGTTTTACTTTGTATCGGGGTACTGTTCAACTATTACAAACCCCAGAGTCTCGAAATTGTATTCTTCGTCAAAACTTTGCCCATGGGAACAGAGTACTTCGATGCCCTGATTACGAACATTACTTCAATTTAGCGTTGGCGCTCTCGTGTCAATTGGTGTCACCTTGTCACGACACATGTTCGCACGAAATTTGTGAACGTCTGTATAAGGGCTACTTGGTGTCTGATAACGGTTTACACTGTTTTTGCCATCTGGGCTGTTCAACGCGAATTCGCCTTATCCTGGCCTTTATCACCCACACATAGTACCTGAGACTTAGCTTAAGAGGTTGGGGAGCCCCGGCGTGAGTTGACTAGGTACCATGTGGCAGAACTTCAAGCGTGTGATGTCACAGGGCGCGTGGAACTCTTGAGCAGTGGTGGACCTGAGGTCCCGTAGCGAAAAGGTTCCGCGCGTGTAAAAGCGGAAGAGTCGCTTTCTATCCTACAGACAAATTGCTTATTCCCCTTGGAGCCCTCCTCTCCGCTAAGCATAGTCCTGATCACCATCTAATCACTGATAGGGCACAGTCGAGCGGAATTTAGTGGCCGAATGGCCCCATCACCGAGGATGAATATCATGTTCGTGATAATGATCCCAAATCACCTCTATCCAGTAGTTGAACTTTGTGAAAACAAGTGTCGTGACAAGGTGACGCCAACTGGCGCCACTGCTGAAAATTAATGTCACTTTCGTGCTCAGGATATCTTATCACCCCAATTGGCAAAGTTTCGACGAAATGTAAAACTTTGAGGTATTGAGGTTGTATAGTTAAATGGTTTTCGATCGTGCGATCGCATATAACACATACCTTCTCCAGAAACGAACTGCAAAAAGAGTAATGGTTTTGCAATTAGACATATGCCCCCTTTGGAACTTTTTAAAAACGCATATTAGCTTATTAGCTTTGTTAGAGTAGGCGTTTTCAGGTATCTTTTTAACGTTGCCTTCTTTAGGAAAACCCAGTTGTCCCAGGTAAATGAAACTTTCGAGGCATGACGATGTGTTTTAAGTCAAGAAAGCAGAGTACTCTGTACTGAAAGTTTGTTTCAAATGGGTGAACCTGGATATTACGTATAAACCCTCACCGTAGCTGTGTAATTGCATACCCAGGAAATAACATTAAAACACTCGTACATACGTTCCCACGTGTAATTTCAGAAGCGGGTCGCGAGTAGCCACAACCAGGAAATTATCCGTTTGATTTGAACGACCAAGCTACAAAAGAGAAGGAGCATTTAAGGGTTTTATCAGCTCGCATGTATTAGTGAAACCCTAACAGCGTCCCTCATCAATTTAATTGAGAAGAATTAAGATGCCCGATTGTTGTGTTTGGAAAGAATTGCAACAAGACTAAGGCGAACGAGTGGTTTGAAATGAGATGCAGCTCGTTTGCAAAAAGAAAGAAGCTGGCGTTAGCCAGCACGGTCGCAGATGATGTGACAATCTAGGAAAATTCTCCGAAGGAACGCGAACACCTCAAAACGATCCCGTGGACGTGAAATAAAATGTGCTGCGAGCAGGCGCACACAGTGCCTTCCACCCTACGCGCAACCTGTGCCCTGTTGTGGGGAGTAGTGAAGGAAACATTCAAAAGCCTGACAGGGCACCAGCTTTCATTAGCTTTGTTCGTCTTCATTAGCTTTTCATTCAGGTCATTAGTTTTGCATTGGTTTTGCATCTATCATTTTTGATAAGCATCGGAAGCAGACTCTCCGCTACATCTACACGGGAAATAACGCTGGACGAGTTCTTTCGCGCCGATACAGTTTGAATTCTGGTTAGACGATGCATTTCGTCGTGGGACCAAACCCTACTGTTCCATCAGAGGCCGGGTGCAGCAAGCCCCAACTAGGGGATGGGTCCCCTAAACTCTGCGTCTCTACGCTGTCGATGACGCAACTCTCGTGATTAAGAATAGAGGAAGAGTCAAGAGATGCTGAGTTTTGGGGGCCCATCCCATAGTTGGGGCTTGCTGTACCCGGATCAGTGCCAACCGATCGGTGAACATCCTTCCTACGCTGAATTGGACAATCAGTGGAGGGGTTCCAGTCGAGAAGGATGGGAAAGAACTGCAAAAAGTGATCAAAGCTTTCACTAAAGCAAACAAGCAGCACGATGTAGATGGCTCGGGACTTCAGTTTGTGGGATATGACGCTGTCTCGAATGGTCCCACATTTTGCCAACTGCAAATATATTTGGAAGCTTAAGCTTCTATGACAAATGGTAGGAAGTTGTTCTGTTTAACTGGGTAGCTCATGCATGCACGCGTATTAGTAGCAATACACATATCGCTGTTGTGGCCTACCAGCCATTTATAATATCGCGGCTCCAGATCTTAAGCGGTTGCTCCATGGGTCCAACTTTATTTATCTTCACTGCGGCCATGATATCAAATCAACAAACGAAAATGCACACTATCGGGGGTTAGACGAGTGTTCTCCAGGACTACGCATGGGAAGTAGAGGAACTTCAGGGGAAATGAAAATTGCTTACCTACCCTTTAGTCATTCCTTCCCGCATAAGGCTTAGCCCGTTTAACAAAAAGGAGATGTTTCGGTTTCAAATGCATTGCTAAGGCCCGTATCTGCTAGCGCCTAAAATGTTTTGTAGTGCTTGGGAAGGATTGCAGTTCTGCAGTAACGAATCACTAGAACGAGCTATACGTGACTCATTATCTGCTCACAATCAGAAGCGATCTCTTAGCTGCGTAATGGTCGGACGTCACCTGTAGATGCCAACCCTAATGGGATAATGTAAAGTAATTTGATACGCAAGCAGTCTCCAGCGTCTTCTGTTCTCGAAGAGGTTCTCGAAGATGTATTCGATAGAGGGGGGGGGATTCTAGGCAAGTCATGGATTCATGAACTCATGAATACACGGCAGACTTGACTTTTTTCGTTTGCGATATCATTCCCGATTGGGAGACCTGTGATATCGAGTCGTAGCAAGCAACAACGACGTGTAGAAGTTACTAAACAACCCAAACTTAGTCCTCCTCATGGGTGTAGCCTCGATGACTTTTTGCAGTTCCTTCCCATCCTTCTCGAGTGGAACCCCTCCACTGATTGTCCAATTTAACATCGAAAGGGTCGTATGTAATATGTGTGGATCATCAAAGGTAGGTCATATCCAGGGTCAACCCTACGTTGTGCAAAGAGGGTCACATTTGGCCGAACGAAAGGGGGGTCGCATACAGAGGGACCAGGGGGTGAAAGGCTGGGAGGAATGGTCTCAAAAGACATGAAGTTACCATATACTCAATAGTAATCATATTTCAGGCTTGGCTGTTTCGTACCGGTCTCCCTGCATGAATTACTACATCGTGAAAAAATCTTGAAAGAATGAAAGTGCACACTGCAGAGCATGCATGCATTATAAGTCTCACCATCAGCCATCACTATCCTCAATACACGGACCGCACTTTCGAAACATTCCTGAAGTCTCAAGGAGACAAAGTGTAGAGCAGATCATGGGAAAGTAAAACAACCGTCAAACCATAAAACACACAATGGTACCGCAAAACATACAATGCAATTCGATCATGTACTATCACCTTCTTTGTGAAAGCGGAGGACCTTGAAATGCGAGTGCGACTTCCACCCACAGACAGATGCACGGCGTATACCCGAGCAGGCGTTTTCCCATAAAAACGCCTTCTGTGTGAGCGGCCGTAAGCAGGCAAACTTCCTCAAGAATATTTTGATGCTTTTGAATCAAATCTAAGCGGAAAAAATGTAGCGAACTTGCTGAATTGAATTTCTAAGACCCCTTATGAAATCGAAGCAGAAGAAAGAATTCCATGAAAGGTTAACGCTTGTATTAAAGTACTCTTCGCTTAGATTCTAACGGTCTTTACCGCTTCTCAGTTTATTAAGTTTGAAGGAAGTTATGGGTTCTTGAATATTGCAATGTCGCGGTTCAGAAGAAAGGCTTGAAAAAAGTCTATGAAAAAAAAACGGAACGACGGGACTATTTTTTGAACGAGTGATTTTTCAAAAAAGTTTCAGCCCCTATTCGAAAGCTCTAATCTTCTAGTTTCTAATTAGCCTTGATATTCGCAAAAAGTTGAATACGAAGAAAGTTATAAATGCTTTAATGTTGGAAACTCGCGCTTTCTCAAAAATCGGACCCTAACCCCAAAAACGGAACGACGGGACTTTTTTTTCAAAGAATGATCGCTGAAAAATTTTCAGGTGCTTGTTTGAAAGAGCTAATCTTCTAGTTTCTAATTAGCCTTAGACATTTGCAAAAAGTTAATTATGAAGAAAGTTATGAATGCTTGAATGTCGAAAACTCGCGTGTGCACAAAAAACGGAACGACGGGACGTTTTTTTTAATTATTGAACATCCGCAACATTTCAAATGCTTTTTTGAAAGAAAACTATTTGTATTTTTAAAATTTTGGTGTCCGGTTTCATGAAAACGCTTGTGGACAAAGATATAAGCTTTCAAAGAAGGCGCCCGTAACTATTGGAGATTTAGATTTTCCAGCATCTACAAGAAAGACGGTTGGACGTTGACGGAGATCTTGGCACATACCTGAAATTAGAAACCACTAGGGACAAAACGGTGCCTAGGTTTACAAAAAATCCCCTCAATTCCTCTAATAAAATTTTGATATTTCATTTTGCCTCAAATCCGCGTCCTGAGCGAGTGGAAAACGCGCTCCACGCTACCTCACGCCGCGGTAAGGGCGCGAATTCCTAGATACAAACTTTACTATTCGGTTTCCTGCCTTATTTATTTCTGTTAAGGAATGTTTCTGTTCTCTTTTTGTTAGGGAACCCTTCCGTACTGCTTTAGAGGCGGCGCTAAAGGCCTCTAAAGCAGTACGGAAGGGTTCTCGGCGCTATTGCATTATTACAACCCCAGTAGGGGGTGTCGAAACTTTTTTCGCTGAAACTTCGTCTATTGGGTTGTCGGAGGTCCTGATCACGAATATTAGATCCATTTTGACGCTGGCGCCAAATTGGCACCAGACGGCGCTAGTTAGCGCCGCTACTGAATGTCACGAAATTCGCTGTAAATTTGTATGTAGGGGTTTTGTAGGGTTTTGTTGTTTGTAGGGGTTATTTGGGGCCCTGATTACGAGTATCACACACAGAAATACATCGTAACACCAAAAAACACACGTGTTCAATAGGGGGGTCGCGCTGACACCCCTTGAAATGGAGGGGGTCGCAAAAAATTTGGAATTGCGCAACGCAGGGTTGACTCTGGTCATATCCACAGAAATCCGTCTCGAACCACACAATATCGCGCTCTTCATTTGCTTTAATAGTAGTCGATCACTTTTCCTACTTCCTTCTCATCCTTTTCAACTGGAGCCTCACTAATGATACCGTGGTATCCAAACTGGGCAGGATGATCCCCCATCGATTGCATTGGAGGAAAAGCGGACCTTGGTTACGACGTAATGCACTGTGAGAATTCAAACTGCGTCGGCACGGAAAACTCGTCCAGCATTTTTTCCCGTGTAGATGTAGCGGCGACTGGGAAGCAGAAATGCATGAACGACGATGGCTTCCTAAGTCTCACCAGGAAAGGTCATCTGCTCAACCCGACTTATTGAAATGTGATGTATTTTTTTATACGCGACTTGAAACGCTGAGTTCGAATCTGATTTCGATATCTGCTAAACTCTTCTCTGAAAGAAAGTATGAAGCAGGAAAGCGCAGCGGAGTAGTCCGGACCAGGCTCAGGCGTGCAGTGAGGAATCCTCGATAGGTCGACACGGGGGGGGGTAGTATTTGGCTCCTTGAGAGGATGGAAGCAGTAGGATCGCCACTGTCAAAGAATCCGAAAACAAAAACATAAAGAAGTAGTCGATGCCGTGCAAGCTGCTAGCTGTGCAAGCCAACACGTCCAACAAAAGTGTTATTCCGCACACATAAAATTCCCATGTTTTAAAATGGTCTGCGTTCAATTTTAGCTACTTTAGTGTTTATTACGACAGTCTGAACAATCCTAAATCCCCAAGTCCAGAGGATATATAAACTTTCAAATCTTGAGCCACGAATATGAAGGAGTGCGAAGCACACGTCCCGTCCCTGAGTGCGCCTAATCAGTTGCGCGCGCTTCAACTACGGCTCCCTGAAGAAAAGATCGTTTTAGGGAAAAATCGAGAGGTTTCCGAAAGTTCCGTGTGAAATGGCAGGGAGGGATCCTCTATTCAACAAGAAATGCAGTCTTCCGCTTTAAATTCATAAGCATATAATGGTTAATGTTGAGGTTTGTTAAACAATTTTGCCCTTGTTGGAAATAGAAATGCACGAGGATTCCAAATCTGCTCCCACTTCTGAACATAATCGCCCCTGTTAGGAGCTACATTCGTTGAAAGAAGGTCAATGCAGCGAAAAAGTACCTCTCAGCGGTAATCGAGCAAAAATCTTCGACGTGGCCATTTTTTTTATACTGGACATTTTTTGCACTTCCAGTCACCGTTGAATAGAGCAAATTTTCTAGTCCACGATGGCGTATTTACTTTTTAGATGAGACGAGTTTGAACGGAGTGATTGCTTTGAAAAGTGTAAAACTCGCACTCATCACGAACTTTCCCTGTTCATTTTGCAAAAATCCTCGACATGACCATTTTTTGAATAATGAGCGTATTGTGCAGTTTCGGCAAGCATTTTATAGAGTAAATCTTCTAGTTTATATTGACGTATTTACTTTTTAGGTAGGACGAGTTTAAAATGAGTTATGGCTTTGAAAAGTTTGAAAACTCGCACTCATCACCAATTTTCCTCGTTAATCAATCAAGATTGAACATTTCGCATTAATTTTCATGAATTTCATGCTCGTTAGGAAGAGCTCTTTGGGGAAAACTCGTCCTTTTTGAAGAAAGTTATAGTCATTTGAATATTTGTTCAAATTTTAATGCGTAATGGTAGATAAGCTGCTCCACCGCAAACACTAGGATCAGTCAGTTCGCAGCTGGTTTATAGCTTCTACCAGTCGGATCGCCCAGCTGACGCCGGGCTCTCCTCCTCATTGGGGAATCGCCCGGCTACCCAGGGCGATTGCCTTTCACAGGCTAGGCAAAATACCCTCCTGGAGTAACAATCCGGATCACAAAAACAACATTATTAATACTGTTGAAAATCTAAAAATCGTTGGCTATAACAACAATATCAAGTAAAATCGGTGATGGTGTATCGTATAAAACCGAGTGGAGGAAGAATCAGAGTACTGATTGGTAATTGCAGCGCCTCCAATTATGAAAATGACCTCTGGGCTACCTCGGAGAAAATGTTAATTTAATCTCGTAAGAAGAAAAAGCGTCCACTCCTGCGTTTTGGGAGGTTTTGCGCTCTCATGAAAGAGACCGCCGGAACACGAAGAAGTAATACTGAATACTACAGCTATCAGGAAGACTACAATACCGCTCACAGAATGTGAAAAAATGACGCCGATTAACAGATTAATCCATCACACACAGTCGCACCGTCGTAATTCCTCTGAAAATAAATGAAACAGAAAAATTCAAACTTCTCTGGATACGTCTCCCCA
>KZ345361.1:96132-108933 GCA_002352805.1 Teladorsagia circumcincta
AAAAACAGCAGTTAACAATCAAAAACAAGTTGAAAAAAAGCGTTGCAGTCGCGAGTTCGGACCCACACTCTGCTTGTCGATTTCCACATTAGACAAGTCAGCGACCAAGATAGACGTTCGGACTAGTTTACACCAATTATACGCATCATCTTGGCCCCTGTAAAAGTCATGCTAATTGATAATACACTGGTGTGCAAAACTTAAAGGCGGACGCATATATTGTGTGATGTGTTACTGCCGAGTACGACAACCCGATGGAACCTAACCGCATACAGAAAGAATTACTGCAGTGCAGTACAGAATGCAAATATTAATAAATAAAAGATAAAAAATAAAAGATAAAATAAAATAAAAATAATAATATTGATAATTAATAATACAAGTAATAAAAGCAACCGTTGTAAGAGCCACAGAAATGTCATTGGGTTATGTTACATCATCCGTCCTTTAGTTTTGCACACCAGTGTGAGTTCTTCTTCCTCGCAGTGGTGCCGCGCAGTAGCAGGTTGCGAGATCTCGTTGGACTCCGTCACTTAGTCCTGTTCAAAGCATCTTCTGCCGTGGTCCTGACTTCCGCGAGGTCCTTCTTCACGACGTCCCTCCACTTTTTTGGGGCTCCTCGCCGTCGCTTGCCCTGCACTTGAGGCCCATTACTGTACTTATCGGATGATCGTGTGACCTCCTGAGCACGTGTATATACTATCACAGGCTTTGCTTCCGCATCTTTAGTTGTACATGGGCAGTCTGCATAACCGACCCAGAGTCAAGCGATGCGTCGACAAAAACTCTGATACACCCCCATTCCCCTCCCAGTAACAACTTTTCTCAACGTAAATACGGCCTATGTAGAGATATGACTGTTCTTGCAACGCATGTGTTGTTCCTAAAGCAGCTTATCTGCTAGAGGAATCCGTTGAAAATCGAACACGTATCCAAATGGCCATAACGTTCTTCGTAGTGGACAAATTTTGGATCTAGAAGAAGATTAACACACTGACTACAATGCGACTTTTGGTGTTTTTGGCCGTGTGGGACGACGCAATTTTGCAGCCGCATTTGTCGCGGTATACATATCCCCCGCACGATCCGACAAGGTCCGTTTTTGGGAAGTCGAAAAATAAACATCTTCAGAGAGCAGTTACTAACGTATGTTAGCTTACATGATAAAAGTACAAACAAAGTGTCTCCACCGGTAGAAGTTTTGATTGAGTGAATGCCTATTTAGGTGGACAAAATTGGTCAAATTGAAGGCGTTGTGGAAGGGCGTTCGGATACGTTTCCCCACTATAGAAGCTCTAACTTCTACAGCTTGGCAAATTTGTCGTCCTCAAAGTTTAGGTCAAACATTTCGAAGTCATTCACAGTATTACTTTTCGTTTTAAGGAGTATTGTGAGTTTGAGTTGAACTGGAATGTTCACGACTTTTGAAAAACCTTTCTTAAATTGGAGCATATTTATTATTCCATGGACCACAATGTTCATAGTTATATGAACATCCGATCCATAAGATGGAAGCAAAAAGAATCAGTAGAAGTCGTGCATCTGCGAAAAATATTGATGGAATGGGTGCGGGATACATATCCCCCGCACGGTCCCACGTGGCCTGCAAAACGCGGGATATACAGGGTGGCTACTAAATATTGGCGCATGGTTTATTGAACATATTTTTACGGAGAGAAGCTACTATGTCTTCAAAGTTTGTTTTTATATACAAGAAATCATCGCATTACATTATCAAAAAGGGTGCTCGAAATAGCCTCCTTCGACAGCGATACAGGCTTGAGGTTTCATCTAAGCTGACATCCCCATGGGCAGCAAGCAGCTGACGTCGACCTCCATCCAGAAAGTCTTACTACTGTAAAAGGCGTACAGCTCTCAAAAGGTCAAGCTGTTGTTGGATCCGGCTAGGGGAAATTCTGCTTGACGTCGTGTGCACACAAGGACGATTCCGTCACAGCTTCGGCAAAAGTTTTTTTCTAAGGCAATGACACTGCTTCTCTTTTTGGATGAATCCGTCAAAGTCAGGGACCAGATAGACCAGGAACACTTTTCCATGATGTGCTCCTTTAGTGGAGTGTTTGGACCTTCAGCGAACTTGAATGCATTCCTCAACGAAACTGTACGCTTGCATATGCCGCAAAACCTACGCTGGAGCTCTGTGACCGTCATTTTTTAGGTACTGGTCGCGAGATTTTGGGCATCTGACTCGCTCAGTTTGAACCCAAAAGATTTTGTGGTCTGAAGCTTTCTGCAGCATAAGGTCTCTCCTAAGTAAGCAACACTGAAGTTGACTCTCGGAAGTCTTCCTTGGAGAAGGCAAGGGAAGAAATCGACGTCAGCTCCTTGCGGCCCTCGGTGATGTCAGTTGAGGAGATACTTGAAGCCTGTATTGCTGCCGAAGAAGACCATCTTGAGCGTTTCTTTCAGTAATCTATGTTATGTCTTGTTGTAAAAATAAACTTCGGAGACGTAATAGCTCGTCTTTGCAAAAATATGGTCAAAAAACCATGCGCCAATATTTAGTAGCCACCCTGTATATCCCCCGCGCTGTCGTCAATGTGTTAAGAAGTTTTTGACGTGTGTCTTCTAACAAGAGCTGAATTTTTGGAAAATATTGAGAAAATATCGTTTTGGAGTACAACGAGAAAAATTCTTGAGATGCGCGAGTTTTCACCCTTTGATAAGTCATAACTTCGTCCAAATTAAGTATTCCAGAAACTTTCATGCGGTATTGTAAACTATAAAATTTGTTCTGTTTAACGGTTGCTGCACTGGGTCGGCTCATTTGTATTTAGAAATTGCTGCTTTAAGGATTTTCGGAAAATCCACGAGGAAAACTTTTAGGATGCGGGAGTTTTCACACTTTCGGAAGCCGTAACTCCCGCCAAACACAATAATTCACTAAAATTTGAATGGCATTGTGAATTGGAAGACTTGCTCCATCAAACTATACCAAAGCTGACTTGGCACGTTCGGTTTTTCAAAAATGGCCCGGTGAAGAATTTTCTCCGAGTACCGCCGAAAGGTTCTCCTTTGTTGCGTTGCCACTCCTTCAACGACCATAGGATCTTAAAGCAACAGTGTCAGGACGGGTTCTAGGAGTTATGCGGTCGTGGACTGATGATGAAGAAAACGGGGAAGAAAAAAGCCGGCGAGGTCTCAAAACCGGGGCTCACCTTTCTCGGCTCAGAAATGAAGAGAAGAACGGGATGGACGAGCTGTCTGGACGCCTGCGCCCCAATCGCGATTGCTCACAAGTAGCTGCAGTGCCTTGCTATTTGCCCGCAATTGCCATTAGGGCGCAATGCGTTGTCAGGTGACTGCGAGCAACCCGAGTAAAACCACACTGCTTCGAAGGATCGTTCTAAAATAGGCCAGTGTCCCGAAACGAATATGCAAATACCTGCGCATCCAACCTCGGTCTCTTCATGACGGCAGAGGGGAGGCGCGTACAGTGCATGTACGCACCTCCTCCGTCGTCAGTGATTCTCTCCATTTGAGCGGCATTTAGAGGTGAGTTTTCTGTCCACTTTCTATTCGTGTATGCTTGGCTAGGGCTAGCGCATCATCCCACACCATTACCATCAAATTTTTAGAACCCTCGTGACACTGTTACTTTGAATGGGCAGTTTTGTACGAATATGAAAACAACTCTTCAGAAGCTTTTTTCCTTCTAGTGAGTGTGAAAGTGGTAAAATGCTTATGCCTTTTATGCTCATGTTTTTATGAAGTTGAAACCAACGTGCAGTGGACATTTTTCTGTCGTATCCAACAATCCCGTCCAAGATCTTGATGTCTCTCAAGTTTACATTTGCAGGGAGCGGGAACTTAACCGGTTGGCATCGGGTGAACTCGCTTAGGGCCGCGCCGCGAATTTGATGCCAGGCGCATTTTGCGGTTTCTACCCACTCCCGAACAAGCTACCGCTGCTCTGATGATCATTATTAATCCCGGCATCCACCTCCTTCCAACTGAACCTAGCTCGGTCACCCTCCGCGTCGAAGATTTCTCAAGCTCGCTCCCTTTCTCCAACTTCTCAGGCCCCTGTCCGCTTCTAGCTGTTATTTGTTGAATCTGTTCTAGATTTTTCTGAATACGTGACGCTTAGAAAGTTATAGTATCGATCTTTGCGTAGTAATCTTCTTCGCCTCTTGCACAGACGCATTTGTTAAGTTTGTACCACCTTAGAGCGATTTCTTTTCCTTCTGTGTTGTTTAATTCAAAGGTGATGATTGTGCTGACCTGATGGCTACGGGAAGGAGCGAGTGAACGAGGAGTGGGCCATCCATACTCTCCTCGGCGCGCATTATCACAAATGTAGCTCTCAAACGTCTATGATGACCAACATCTGTTACTGTGAGAGTACGCCGATTTGCTAGAAACAATTCGAGAAAAACAATTTTTTCGACGCATCCCGAGATTTTCCTTTAAAGCATACTTCTGGGACTGTAGAATTTCGGAGTGGATGAGCACAATAATTTGATCAGGATTTCTGGAAAATTAATAGATTCTTAGTTTCCATCCCGCACTGGGAATCGGATGTGGATGGATCTTGTACCATTCCGACATTTTCTGGGAAGCGGGTTTCGAGAAGGTTTGCATGGTGAGAGCTAATGTCTCTAAGAAACTATCCAACAATTGATCGATTCAAGAAAATATAAAATAGCTTTGGCTGGAGCAGTTCCGGAAGGTCTGCTCGAGCTCGACGATGATGGCAGATGGTGTCATATCCTGAAGATGGTGGCGGCAGTGAAAGAGCATTTGCAGTGTTCATTGAAGGAGGTGATAGGGGGACATTCTGCAGAAATTCCACCAGCGACGACAATCTCTGCGACGAAAAAATTGAAGCGCGGCATGGACAGAAACCCTTTCCTCCCTACCCCAGCTCTGTATACAGGGCATTCCCTTGGACTAGGCTTAGGAAAGAACAGGAACTTCGAAATATTTCAACGTCATAGGGAACGTACAAGTTGGTGTGCTTAGTTATCATTGGGACTAAGCCTCAGGCAATGTGCTGCCGTGTTCTCCTTGGCGTTCGCCCATCCCGGCTCCATTCATCTTTTGAACTTAGTCCTAGTGTCACCTACCATCCGCCCGGGAGAGGGACTCGAGTCAGAAATGACCTCTTAATTACCGTCGCATCGCACTTTTATCTAAGGCCTCTGAGCTCTCGCTTGTGGTGTGACCTCGTCTGATGGACTTTGCTGACTTCTAACCTCGCACAGACAGCCAGCTCCAAAACCGTAGACAGCAAAATCGTTCTCTCACAAAACATTTGAGAGTTTGTTACGTGATTCAATTAATTATGGTCTTTTTCTCGACACAAAGGTCCACTGTGGAGGACTATTAGTTTTTCAACAACATTCCCACCGATTTGTCAGCACTTCACTTGTCATTTTTTTGTTATTGTGATCCCATCCGGTTTTGGTTTTGGAGTGATCAGTTGAAAGGCTCTGTTGCACATATCGACCATCTCAAATCGCCTGCGAGTCTGCGCTGCATCAATCCAATGAGGTGGTCAGAATCGGAACCGGTTCGTTGATTCGCTGCAGAAGGGTTCAAGCGTCAGCGTCACAAGCTTGGAATTCTTGACACGGAAGTTTCTGATTGGCTGGAATGTTTTTTGTCAGGACATCAGAACCACACTTCTCATTTTTAAAGTGATATCTTGAGATAGATGGACTTTGACGGAGTCTGATGAGCACAATAATTTGATCAGGATTTCTGGAAAATTAATAGATTCTTAGTTTCCATCCCGCACTGGGAATCGGATGTGGATGGATCTTGTACCATTCCGACGTTTTCTGGGAAGCGGGTTTCGAGAAGGTTTGCATGGTGAGAGCTAATGTCTCTAAGAAAATCACCACCAGCTTACAGAATTTAGTAGATCTCCTTGCTGACTTTTTCGAACTAAATTGCAGGTGAAAAAAGTCAAATGGTGGAATCTGCTTCATTTCCTCCTGTTTGATTAATTTAATTATAGCCCTCAAATTTTCTTTTTCGCATCGGTATCCCAGTGTTACTCAGTTTTGCTACTTTTCGAATGAATACATACGAGGATGGAATTAGAGTTATTTGAAAGAAAAAAAAAACTTTTGATGACTCCTCCCTTACTCTGACAGACGAAACACCATAGATTCTACGTCTTACTGAATAGCTTACAAAGTTTATGCGCAGTAAAATCAATACCTGGAGTGTCACCCATCTGGACCACACGGTTGTCACTGGGCTGAATCCACAAAGCAGTCCTCATTGTTAGACTTAAGCATTGATTGAATATCAAGATTGATTTTGGCGAAGTTTGACTGCCAAATCAAAGGTGATATTGATATAAAGGCATCGATCGCCCTCCTGCCACTGCACTTGCCATCGGCTCGCTCGCTTCCTTCGATCAATGGATTCTGATTTTATTATGTAAGCTCCATAACATAAATAGTTCACCCTAGCATTCGAAAATGAGGTTGAGTTGGACTATTTCTCGTCGGAGTTGCGTCAATATTTAAGTTTTCAACAAGGAAAGGACCAACACTTAAGATTTGAAAATTCGATTTATTTGAAAAAAAAAACACTTTAGATAGCCCTTTGACCAAAACCCTTACTCTGAAGAATAGATGAAACACCGTGCATACTGCAGTCTTACTGAGTAGCTTACAAAATTATGCGCAGTGAAATCAATACCTGGAGCGTCACTCATCTGGACCACACGTTTGTCATTGGGCAATTTAGTAGATCTCCTTGCTGACTTTTTCGACTAAATTGCAGATGAAAAAAAAATGTCAAAAGGTGGAATCTGCTCCATTTCCTCCGTATTTCACGAACTCATTTTGTTGATTATACCCTCGAACTTCCTTTTTCGCATCGCTATCTCAGTTTTATCTTAGTTCTGCTACTTTACGAATAATTCCTTGTTTACTGGTGAGGTGGTGACCTCATGAGTGAATTGTAAACTTCGAGGTTAACCAAACCTACTTGAATCATGCTTAGTCCTTGCGATAGCGCTTGACCCCATTCCTTCCGCCCTTATCCACACATTTTTCCCGGTCACTGGTGTTTGCCACGATCTGCGTTCTTTTGCACTCAACCTCCCTTGCTCCTCTAACTCACTCTCTGTACATGTTTTTTCTGTTCTCGGCCTCCAGCATGAAGAGAGGATTTGACGATTTGCTGGGCCCCTCGGCCCTGTCTGCTGCTTCAGTGGCGTGTTTTTTTTGGAAAGACAGCAGGGTGAGACGTGGCTTTCGAGGAGTTCTTTGAGGTTACGAGCTGCTTCCAGTTTTATTCATTGCACATTTCTTTAGGTGTTTTGCTTCATGTATGTAGAATTTTCGAGGGTCGAATTGGTGTAGTGGCAGATGGTATGTATGTTTTCCACGATAGCGTCCCGAAGATCAAATCCTGGGTGGTACGCTGTTAAGGCCGATCAAGCCCTTCATCACTCTGGAGCCGGTTAATTGCTTCCAGGCTCGCTTGAGAACATAAAAACCCGACTACCACCGGCTTCACAACATCGGCTGGCCCTGCAATTTCGCCTGTATATGGGGCCGAATCACATTCTCGAGATGCCAATGCGAGTGATTGATGATTTAACAGCCAGGACTAACCTAGCAACCCCGTTTTCCCAAGATTCCTTGGGAAAACGGGGTTGCTTAGGACTTGGTGTCCTCCTTCTTTTTCTATGCGTAGTCCTAAACGTCTACAATGGAATAAATAATGCTCAATATGTCTCCCATGGTTTCAAACGCGTTCGACGCCTCTAAATTGTCATGCCCTTCTCACTGCTGGTTGAGCGCCATCATATTTATGTTCAGCTACTCAAGTAGTTGCTCATGCGAAGTCAAAATGAAGAGGACCGAAGCAATGTTCAACCAGCAAGGCTCTCCTGAAAACGTAAGTCTCTAGCACTCTAACTCTCACAGCTCTCTTTAAACTCTATGGGAAGGAATTTTATGGGGAATTACGATATCATGGCATCGCACAAACTTTGTGCTTCGTAACATATACTAAACCGTTCTCACGAAGTCGCCAACAGATATCATATCCATGATATTATATTTATGACAACAAATATTTTTTCCCAAACTTTCCTTGTGATCGTATAGCACCGAATCCACCCAAGTGATCGCTCTTTTACTGAATCAAGTCCGCTTTGAAGACCTTGCTTCTACTTGAGAGGACATTTGTGCCTGTGTTTGAATCATCAAATCTGGACACTTCTGCAGTAGACACTTTCCTCTGAGGTGCGCCATGCAATCGTCCAAGGTATTGTGATGTTGACCTTCGCGAATACAAATTCGACCTCTTTTTTCGGTCGGCCAATATGACCACCTCTTGGACTGTGTCCAGCGTCCGTGGATGTGAGTGGTGAGTGGGAAGGGGCACAAGGACCATCAAGGTTCTCAGCGGCGGTGCTATTGCCACCCACTTGCGCATCAAAAAAATATCGGTTGATGCCACTCCTGTAGTGTTGCCCCGCTCTCATCAGCTCCGCCCGCTTACGGGAATACGGCCAAAGGGCCGCCAGTCTGGGCACGGCCCAGGAACCGAGTCTGAGCCTCCTCTTTTGGTAGCCCCGCCTGCTATTAGCTCTTGCAATTAAAGCCATGGGATTATGCAAAAGAAGAATAAGAATTTTTCTGCACTCCTAACGGAAGGATCTATTAACGAAAGGATAAAGGAGGAGCGGAAGTGAGAACAACAACAGAAAGAAGACAAAAGAGAAAATTGGAAGGTCTGTTGTCGTATGAACCTTGCAATGTGCGGCAAATATTAATGCCATAGAGCCATATGTATTCTTCGGTGAAGAGGAACGTCTTTTCTTACCTCTCACTTGATTCTATTTTTTCCCTCCCACACCTCAAGATTGAGTAAGAACTCGCTATAGCTCTGTGACCTCCGCTGTTGGGGCACTCTATTCGTTGAACAGTCATGCTCCTAATACTGTCGGAAGGGTAATAGCGAAATGGGGAATGATTGGAGCTAGGATAGAGGCGCATGTCTTTTCAGGGATGGATAGGATACGACCCATGGTCTTGAATGTCGCATATCTGGTGAGCTGGAGTGGTGCAGCTGCTGGAGGCGCGGATGTGTGTGTTCGAGTTGGTTCTGCATTCGGCTTAAAGCTGCGAAGTTGTCCACCAATTTTCCTTGTGCGAAAATATTACTTTTTCTGAATATCTTTATAATAAAAGGGAATGCTCAGTATTATTCGAAACCGCTCAGCTCGGAACAATCTCTCGAAGGAACAAGAACAGCACAGAACACAGTAATATGAGAGCAGGGACATGGCCCCTAAACGGACGCGTAACAATTCCGAAGGGTGGTTAACAGAAATTTCGTCCTTTCTTCGATATTTGGTGAGTCGTCCGAAATCAACATTTTAAAAATCGATGCACAGCATTGTGCGTACGGTCGCGTCTCACGCATTTTATCGACTTGGTCAGTGATGGTCATCGAGAATTCCAGTGTTGAACTCCTTCGGACACTAAATTCAAGGCATATATAAGTTTACTGCATGACTTGATTGAAGTTCCTTCTCACGCTCCCGCACCTCTTTTTACCATCGGAATGCGGGTTTGAGCAGCACTTCAAGGGTTGATCGCCAAATCAAATTTCACGGAGGCGGGAAAGGGCCACATGGTGCTGGGGCAGGCTGGAGTCATTGATTAGCTGACCCCGCACTCCTGCGGGTGTTGGACTTTAATTTACTCATGTTTGTGCTGTAGTGCCATTTTTTGTGGTTTGTGTTTCCGTCAACCTATTTGCCTTGCGATAACTCGACATAAATTTGTAGCTGTAGCGAGTTCACATTCTTGTTCGTATGTTTTAGTGTAAATAAATAGAACACTGTTCTCGATACACGTATTTCACACCTAGCAAAAAATGTTTCATTTATACCTGCGTTCGTTAGTGAAGAGTGTCACTGGAACAGCCACAACATCTTATCTTGGGGGAACAACCAAATTACTGAGCCCATAAGGCATGCGTGAGAGAAAGTCGAACAATACTATTCGGATGCAATTAAACAAGAATAATTCTAATAAGTGACATCAAAACAGTATCAAAACTCTAATAATCAGTCTCAAAAATTGCTATGTTTCCGGATTTCTTAGTAATATGTTGGCTACACGTCGCTTGAATTGTGCTTGCGTTAAAGAGTCAGGAATACTCTTAGCAAGATTAAAATAATCGCTACCAGCTCTATGGGTGAAGTTTTTCGCACGCAGGTTACCCTTGGGTCATGTTAATGATATTTTCATAGACCCACCTCTAGTTTTGGAACGTGACATCACAAAGACATTGGAAGCTCCAGACACATGAGAATTCTGTACCAGTTTATGAACTAGACAGAGATCAAAAACTCTACGCCTAAATTCAAGGGATCTCAGCTCAAGTGTATTGTTCCTAGTAGCTGCGTTAGGTATGTTGGAATACTGGAAACCTCTCGTTCTAATGAACAGTTTGCGAGTGAAATTGTTCTGAACTTTTTCGAGTGCATAAATGTGCTTCTTTTTAGAAGGGTTGAATACTGTGGTGCTGGATTCAACCAATCACGATTCAACCCTAATGCCTCTGGGTTGTCGCCTGTGCGGTGACCTCGCTCGATTAATTAATAATGGTCATTTTTTTGAACAGTTTACTGTGGAGCACTGCTATTATTTCTTCAACAAGATTTCCCACTGTTTTCTCAGCACTTTTTTTTGATAGATTATTGATCCCATCCGGTTTGGGTTTCAAAGTGATTATTTGAAAGGCTCCTTGTTGCACGTATTGAACATCTCAGATCGCCTGCTAGTTGTTGCGCTGCATCAATCTAATGAGGGGATCAGAATCAGAACAGATTCGTTAGTTCGCTGGGTCGGAAACGGTTCAAGCGTCAAGCTTGGAATTCTTGACACGGAATTTTCTGACTGGCTAGTATGTTTTTTGCCTGCACTTCAGAACCACCACTTCTGTTCATGTGTTTTTCGCGTTTTTCACGTTTTTCACGTTTAGCATATGCCCTACTGAATAGCATAATATTCTTACAAAGTTGGTGCGCAGTAGAACCAAAACCTGAAGTGTGACCCATCTGAACCACACGGTTGTCACTGGGCCAAATTCCGAACCACAAAACAGTTCCTATTCTCAGGTTCGAGCATTGATTGAGTGTTAAGATTGATTTTGGAGAAATTTGACCTCCAAATCAGATGTGGTATTGATTAGGGCATTCACTGCCGTCCTCTTGCCACTACAATTGCCACCGGCTCGTTCGCTTCCTTCGACCTTTGGATGCTGATTCTATGAGGTGAGCTCCATAATCATAAACCAGATTGGTCCCCGGGCAACTGCCAGACCTCCTTCTCCTGCGCAGGCACACGTCTTCTGCTATGCCCTTCCACCCGTGATTTCTCGTGAAAGTCACGCCTATGCACAAAAAAGTTGATTCATGTAATAGAGGGCATTGTCGCACAACGTTGAAATAGCACCTCAATACTTAATTGTACATTAGATCTAATAAGGATTATTTTCCTCCCCTCTCCCCTCTCCACCTTAACCTCGTAACTCCTTGACCTCCACTGCCCTCCAGCTGCCACTGCAGCTCCATTTGGAATGACCGAGAATGCGCTCAGTAGGTGTTTACATACCCTTAGGGGTGTTCTCGCAATCATGCCATTGCAAACATTCCTAGCTGCAAGTCTGCGAGCTGACCGAATTTGTCAGCGGTTTGTTTATTCCATGAACTTCGTTCACACTTCATAGCGGACGGACAGATGGACATACTTACATACATACAGATACACATACATACAAACCGACACACCAAGTTAGCGGTTTATATAATAGAAGGATTGTTCACCCAAACATTTGGAATGAGGTTGAGTTTGAAACAAGATTATAATGTCCCCTTCCGGCGCTTCCGTACAGTAACCCCACACATGAAAAATTAACCGTCAGGTTTGATGTCTGTATGGTGCAGGCACACGCAAGGCACTCTACCTCACGCCCTCAGGCGCAAATTTGCACAACATGTTTCGAAGTACCTTGCAGCTTTCCTCGAAAGCTATTGGCTTGGCAGAAGTCGTATTTTATGTTTTCCCCAGGCTAGGACAACGGGAAATCTTTTCATTATTTCTGTTTTCGACGATTTATCTTCTTCTAGCATATCCTTGACTCTACACACGCATTCCCCACAAATAGACCCTTTCTTTGGGTATCCTAGTTACGAAGACAGAAAAATACAGAGGGATTCCTAAAGGTTTTTTTCCGTGTAAGGTACGCATACGGCCCCAGGTCTTCTTGCAGATTAGCTGAATTGATACTTGTTGGATGTTGAATTGGACTGATAATTTCAAAGTAATTACTCCAATGCAAAAGGAACATGGAGTAAAAATTTAATGTCACATTGATCGCTGATGGTTCGGAAGCAGGGTCAACCGTCGCAATCGCACTCTCAAAAAATTGCGATATCCTGTAGGGGAGTCCACATTTGACCGCCCTCCCCTCACCGTTAGTCTCAGACGGTCTTCTTTCTAAAGCGGCCGTCGAGCGCGTGGTAAATATCTCCGATAAAGCGGCGATTCCCCTCCAACTTAAGCACTTCACGCTTCATTCATGAAGTTTTCACCACGATTGTCGGAAAACCTTTTCACCACGATTGTCGGAAAACCGGTCTCCAAATACAACCACCCATTCATTTCTTTCCCTAACATGGCTAATCGTACTCAACCCCACATACGACCCTCCCCTTCTCACAGATATCAACGGCGAAACTCGGGTTCGGGGGGGGGTGCCACGCGATGTGCTCCCCCGATCGAGGCGAGT
>KZ345361.1:148681-165533 GCA_002352805.1 Teladorsagia circumcincta
CATTGGGGAAAGGGGTTGATTGCATGGATCGATTCTAGGAAGGCGGGAAAAGGCTGTAGGGGAATGGATGGCTGGGTCGATTGATTGTTTTGCTCCATTCCCATCCGTGCTACAAGGCGGTCTGCCTTTCTGCCACCCTATGTTTGGCTCTTTTCTTCGTTTTATCTGTGATTCGTCCATTTTCTCTCCTCCTCCCTCATTGTTTTTTTTTAAATCGCAATATGATATGATCACGCTTTGTCAATGAAATATCTAAGCACGCGATTCGTGAGTTCCGCTTCCCCCTCTGTCCATGAATACTGAGTAGAGATCTCACAACAACAGAGGCAACTCACGGGTCTCGGCTTTTTAACTCAATTCTTCTGTTGTCAATTTATGTGGTGTAGAATTTCCCTGGCTGTAATGGAGATCGGACTCTCTTCGTCCATGTACCTGACCAAAACCCTTCCTGGAGGCCCACGTTCAAAGCCCTTCCGATGTGACTAACTGGAATGGAGGCACTTTGGGCAATTCAGTAAGGGGCATGTGGTGCAACAACAGCTGCCGTCTGGAGAGATCCCATTTTTGCAGAGAAAGAAAATAAATCCTCGTGATGAGTGAACCATCTAATTTCCCTTTTCACACCCACCCTGGAGCTTCCTTCGCAAAAGTTTGGATCATTTGAAACGATATGAACTGCTGCAGCACAAGGACCCCCGTTAGTGAATGAGAACCCAACACTTTACTTGGGATTTCTTTACTACTTTCCTGGGTATCGCTAATGATCCCGATCGATCAGTATTTTTCATCAATCGATACAGGTACGTGGGACATGCAGCCAAACAGTGGGTTGTATTTACTACGAGATTCACAAAAAGCAGTGCTCAAAAGCAGTCCGACGCGTCGTCTAAGGATCAGTTTTTGTTAGAATTGGGACTAAGCCTTGGCCGGGGGGGGGCAAGGGGAAGACATTTTGTTAGAAATGGGACTGAGCCCTGGGGAAAAAGGGAAGAGAGACCATGAGTGAATTCCTCCCGAGTTCTCAGGCACGCAACGCCAGTTTTTCTGGATGTTTTTGTAAAAAAAGTATTTTTGCGGTACTAAAACTGTAAGACACACACTGTACGACAGGCTCCAGCATAGCGCTCTTTTGAAAAGTCGGGAGACAGTCGGGTTGACCGCCTGCCTAGGACTAAGCGCCTAGGAGAGGGAAGAGAAGCAGGTTTTATGGAGAATGTTGAAACCAAACCGCTTACGCACTTTAGTGAGTGTCTCCAATGAAGGCTCTGTCCAAAAGCGTGAGCGGCGTCGTAACCGTAACCTTCTGGACCACCGTTTGGCAGAGAGCGCAAGAGACGTGTTAGCAGAGAGCGCAAGAGCACAGAACGCTACGTTGCCGCATTGTCCCCTCGGGTACCCCAACTTGTATTCATCTTGATTTTTGCTTCGTTCCAACTCGACTCCTATCGATTTCTTTCGTTGTATGGCCGAACTCGAAAGTGATTCCTGCTTTTGTGGAGTGGTTGTGAAGTGGTTTTTAGGAAAATCGCCGATCACAACATCGCCAAAATTGCCTGAGAAAACGTGATTCGTTTGGAAGTTCTTTCCTTCATAAATTTCATTCAATTCATAGCATTCGTACCGGCACGGTGGGGCAGGTGATGGGGTAGAACAATTGAAACTGAACTGGCAATTAGAGTTCACGTGAAACGTTTCATTGAAATTCACGAGACAAAAGGGATGGACTGGAGAAGACTTTTGTAGACTGGTTGGGACTCAGCCTAGACAGGGGGAAGGGATTGGGGAAGAGGGGGGTAAGAGGAAGGGTTCTACTTGACATGGGGCTATTCTCCTCCACTCATCCTCTGGATTTCGTTTGTTGTGCGTGTGATTGTGTGGTGACCCAATCCAATCCTCCGTCCCTAAAGCGAGAGGGGATACATTGAAGCGCGGAGTGAGCCTTCGTGTATCGAAGTGGGACTAAGCCCACAAAAGGGGGAGGAAGGGATTCTGGAGAAGACGCTATAGAAATTAGTTGGGACTGAGCCTGACCGACCAAACCAAAAGGGGGAATCCTTTCTGGAGGGGGATAAGAGGACTGTTCTGTTTGACTCGGGGTTTCTGTGTGAAGTTGGGAGTATGGGGTCCTTCGAACAGTGTTTTGCTGTGCGCGTGATTGTGCTGTGATTATTTGTGCGTGGAGAGCTCGGCATGCAGCTGTCCTTAGGGAGTCGAGTTGAAAAGAGCGAGCCACTTACAGTTCTCGGGACTGAGCCTAGGGGAAGGGAACGGACTCTTGGTGGGGGTGGTCGCCCTCACGGACGGGACAGGGTTACGAAGCAGTTGAGATTGGCGCTGATTTGAGGCTGCGTGGCTTGCGGCAGAGTTGGATACGTGAGGTCGGGGTTCGCGAGTCCTGGATGTGCTCTGTTTTTTTGCGCATTGTATTTCTCCTGGATTGTTTGATTGTTCTGTTCACATTTGAAACCATCACCTTCGCATGATTTGAGGGATAGCAGTAATATTGCCGAAGCAATAGACGAGTTGACACGAGAAAACGGGATCTGCTGTTGCGGACGAGTCCGGGACTTGAATACACTTCTATTCGCTTTTAGGTTGTCGTCGGCATATTAGACACAACCACATTCGGCGGCACATCAGAATGTTTCAGAATTTTAAATATTTTTTGCTTTACGTAAGCATCTAACGTGGCAATCTATCGCGCAATATACTGGGCATCCTCTAGTACCAGGAGCCTAGGGAAGCATCCAACGTGACGCTATCGCAATATACCGGGAGTCCCTCTGGGACTGAGCATAGCAAAAATAGAAGGAGTTCGGGGAATGGGAAAAATGGCTCACGCCGCATCTAACCAGGGAGGTCTTTGAGAAAATGCCCAGCTTTCTAAAAACGATTTCCACGTAGTATAGGGGTGCATGCATGGATTCCAGGACCATTGTTCATTTTTCCTGAGCGGCCCTCTGAGTACCCAAAAAGGGGTTCAAATAGTCAAAGCGCCACACCTTTTTAACATGAGGTTTGGGTGAAAATCGTCTCATATGGGTTATGGGGAATGGTCAAGATGGTACTGTGGCATTCCACTTACTGACTACGGGTATGATTTGCGACATCACGCAAGCGCCAGTCGAAAATGTAAAAATTTGTCGCCCTGGGGAATCGAACCATCTTGACATCCCTTTTTTGCCTCGCTTAGCGCTCCCATAAGAAGCCTCATCCTTACCACTTTTTCTCTGGAGACCGTAGGAAAGGATGAGACGTATCGCGCAAACTGCGTGGAAATTCCAAAAACTCTCAACGATAGGGCTGGGACGCGAGCCTAGGAGGGAGGAAGGAAGGAGAGATACTGGGGAATGAAGATTGCCTGCACGCTCCGAAGACTGTTATCAAGCCTTAGTGTCTAAGGCGTTAAACGCTGCTCAAGACAAAAACAGGTGCGAAGGTCTAATTCGCCTCAGGAAATCGAAAACACTTTCAAGGAATCCACATTCAGCGATCCTTGGGAAGTTAATGATTCGACTCTATGCGCCCGATTTCTCAGGCGCCCCAAAAGTGGGAGGGAGATTACGAGGAAATTTCAAAAGGTGCCACCGGTAAGGTTGGGCCTTTCTTGGGCTAAGCATAGGAGGGGGAGGGAAAGAAAGTTGTGGAATGGAGATTGCCCACACACTTCAAAATCTCTTCTCAGCAAGGCACAGTCTGAAAGTGAGCGCCTTTACCTTCATCGGGAACCGCTTAGCATAGAGCGCAGATGAACAAAACCCCACACATTTCGCCCTTGGGTACGTTGGCACCCAGTTTCTGCTATATTTCTACACTGTTGTTTAATTTTCTCCATTCAAAGCTCCTTTGAATATTTTTCGTTGTACGGCGCTGGTGGACACCCCAAAATTTGATTTTCGCTACGTATCCAGTGTTTTTGGGAGCTCGATCCCCAGTGAAGACCAATTTTTGCCCTGTTTTTTATTGTTAGAATTGGGACTAAGCCTAGGCGATGGAAAAAGAAAACTAGAGCAATATTCTTCGGAAGTTTTTGTATTTTTCCGAGTTCCACTTTCTTGGGCTATAAAAAACTAGTAGTTAATGGGGGTTCTCATTTATACTGTATGTCTGAGCTTGTCCAGTGAACAGAGAGCGGCGCTGTTGCGCAATGTACGGGGACGTCCTCTGGGACTAAGCCTTAGGGGGAGGAGGAAAGGAGGTTTGTTAAAAATAGAAATGCCTCAGGCACCCTAGAGTTCCTCATTTGTTAGCCACACCCACTTCCCCTCCCCTAGCCAAGGCTTAGTCCCCTAGCCATGCCCACTTCCCCTCCCCAGCCAAGGCTTAGTCCTCTATCGAAGTTACCTTCAATACGAACGCAAACTAAACTTTGAGATTAGCCAAGAGGTCGAGAAGCGATGTCAACAACATGTAAACAACTTGTCACTCCCTAAGCCTAAGCCTAAGCCTAAGCCTAAGGCACATTCACAGTAGAAGCGTGAGGAGTGGGGCAGTCGAGTCGCGCGAATTTCGAAAGAAGCACAAAAAATCTATTATTGGACTAAGCCTGGACAGGATGGCTTAGGCTTAGGCTTAGGCTTAGGCTTAGGCTTAGGCTTAGGGAGTGACAAGTTGTTTACATGTTGTTGACATCGCTTCTCGACCTCTTGGCTAATCTCAAAGTTTAATTTCTGTTCTTATCGCGAATTGACTTTAGATAAAGATCCGAATGAAAACATAAAAAGACAAGTAAGACGTTATTTTGCGAACAAAGGTAAGTAAGTGTGAATGAAAAAAATTAGTTGGGCAAAACAGTGAAACAGTGATCGCTTCTCGACCTTTTAACTAATCTCAAAGTTTAGTTTCTGTTCTTATCGAACGCAACCTTCGCGATAGAAATACAGATGAAAAAAGTGTGTTTGAATGAAAAAGTTTGAAACATTGCGCAGTTCTTGTCCCAGAATCCCTTTCCTTCCCTTCCGTTCAGACCGCGGACTATGACGGTTTACGGATTGCTCAAACTTCCTGCTATGGTCTATTCGTAGTGAAATTTTGACCTGAGCAAAAAATTTAACCTAAGCAAAAAATTTAGCCTAAGCAAAAATCTTAGCCCAAATGTTAGTTGGGTCGCAACAAGGGTGAAAGAATTAGAGTGCGGTTGGAAACTCTAGGACTAAGCCTCTAGGAGAGGGGAGGGAATTGAGGTGGGGACGCAGAAATGCAGACGGATGCGGTAGACGACGAGTCGCAGCGTGGCCTTGCAGTGTGGGGCGTAATAGCGGATCTCATTGAACTTGACGCCAAATCTTCCCGTGTTCTTGCCGCACAGTCTGAATGAAATATGTGATGTTGAAATTAAGGACGCAAGTGGATGTGGTGGACGCAGTCGCACCAAGTGCGGCGCACGACCGTACGCAAGGGTTTTTGAATGGAAATCTGGAAGGTATCGAGGGTATTGTCAGAGAATGTCAGGGACTAAGCCTTTGGAAGGGGGAGGGAACATAGGAATTGTGTCAAGTTCTGGGGAATCCCGTCGCTTCCCTCCCCTGTGTCAAAGGCTCAGTCCTGAAACACTAGAAACTGTTTTTCCAGTTTCACTCGTTCTTCCACACTCCCGACTCTCCATCTCTGATAAGGCTTAGTCCAAATCAAGAAAAAAGCTTAAATGAGGCAAAAACTCGTCTCTGGGATTTGGGGACTAAGCCTTAACACTGAGACAGGGACTCCAGGATGGGTGCAAAAATTCAAATTCCAGCTTGAACGAGGAGTCTGATACTTGTGGAGTGAAGTGGGAATGGGTGCTCGGAAGACAATTGTGAATGGGACTGAGCCTAGGCATGAGAAAGGGATTCGAAGATGGGTGCGAAATTCAGAATATTTGCGAAAACTGCACAAATTCCAATTCGGGCTCTGGGTTTGGAACCTGAAGCGGCCTTGGTGGAGGTGACAAGGGAGCGGAGCGTGCCGCGAGAATAAACGCGCTCCAGTGGACGCGGGGTGTTTGGAAGGGTGCGTTACTCACCTCTGTTTCCACATCCACCCCGTCCTTTGGAGCGTGACTAAGCGCGGTGAGGCGACAGGCAGCACAAAAGAGAATTTCCAGGTGCGTGGCATTATTTTCAGAGTACTATATCTGGTTCATTTCGTCCAGGATGCGTGCAAAAATTAGAAAGTGTGCGAAAATTGCACAGATTCCAATTTGGAGACTGAAATTGAGTCCAAGCCTAAACAGAGAGAGGGAGTTCGGAGTCGACGCGTCCCAGGGGCTCCTTGTGTTTCGAATTTTGTATCTCTGGTTTCCTTCCCGCGCTTAAGAAGGCCAGTCCAATTTTTCTCCCGAAAGTGCTGAAATTTAAAATTTTTCCAAAAAGTGCTAAATTTCAAATTTTCTGAGGACTATTGCTGCATCCCCCGCTTGTTTCCTTCCCCCGTTGGATAGGCTTAGTCCAAATTCTGCCGAAACAGTGCTGAAATTGTAATTTTTCCGAAAAAGTGCTAAAATTTCAAATTTTTCCAAAAAGTGCTAAGCAGCCTTTTGAATTTGCCAGAGAAAGACACTATCACTGCACTGTAATTTGTTCCCTCCCCCTCGTCTCGAAGGCTTAGTCCTAGCAGCAAGCATAAAGAATGCGCTTTTCTATATGGACTCTCACCCGCTGGTTCTGACCTCTGCTCCGTGACCCGGACGGCTGACGGCTTTCGGTCAGGTTCCGGCGCACTTAGCGCGGTTTATGTGGCTGGGCAAAGGCTGGCGGACAGTGCGCGAATGTTAGGAAATATTGAATCAGCGCGAATTCGGACTAAGCCAAAGCAAGACAGGGTGAGTGAAACGGGGAAAGAAGTCGTGTTATGCGCAGGCAGTGGGAAGTTTTTTCGGCTAGCTTTCGGCGACACTTGGAGCAGTTTATCTAGCTGAGCAGGGGGTTGGGATTACGCGCGCGAGAATGTTGCAAAGTACTGATTAGCGCGAATTTGGACTAAGCCTAGGCAAGATGGGAAGAGTGGAAAGGGTGCTGTGTTGCGGCGTGCAAGCAAAGAGAAATTTCTTCGCGGCCAGCTTTCGGCGACACTTGGCGCGGTTTATGTAACTGGGCAAAGGCTTAGGATAATGAAGAATGCTAGGAAGTACTAGATTAGCGCGAATTTGGACAAAGCCTAGGCATGGGATGGGATGAGTGATGGTGAAATGGGTCGGGTTGCGGAGAA
This sequence comes from Teladorsagia circumcincta, assembly GCA_002352805.1. NCBI lineage: Eukaryota > Metazoa > Nematoda > Chromadorea > Rhabditida > Trichostrongylidae > Teladorsagia > Teladorsagia circumcincta. The sequence goes on from KZ345361.1 coordinate 155,867, forward strand.
AGAAAATTTTCGGCCAGCTTTGGCGGCACTTGGCGAGATTTATACGGACGCGCAACGGCGTAGGACGGTGAAGAATGTTGAGAATTATTAAACTAGCGCGAATTTGGACTAAGCCTAAGCAAGATGGGATGAGTGGTGGGACGCGCGCGGTGGAAGGGGTGCAGTTGCGCGGAGGAGAATTTTCGCGGACGAGTTTCGGCGGCACATTCGGCGACCCAGCTGCTCCTGCAAAGGGCCACAAATATGGGGAATTCACAGAAGTAGAGATTAGTGCAAAAATGGGACTAGGCAAGATGATGGAATGACTGGGACGGTGAAAGAGATCGTGTTGGGCGAAATTTGGACTAAGCCTAGGTAAGATGGGATGAGGGGGACGGTGAAATGGGTCGAGTTGCGCGGCAGAAATTTTTTCGGGCAGCTTTTGGCGGCACTTCTCACGCAACCCAGCCGCTTCCACGAAGGCTCAGTAGTGTGTCGAAATTTCCAGAACTATTAGATTAAGGCGAAATTTGGACTAAGCCTAGGCATGGGATGGGATGAGTGATGGTGAAATGGGTCCGGTTGCGGAGAAAGAAAATTTTCGGTTGGCGGCACTTGGCGCGATTTATTGGTGGACACGCAGAGGGTTGGGATAATGGAAAATGTTAGGAAGTGCCAAAGTAGTGCGAAATTTGGACTAAGCCGGCGGCAAGATGGGATGAGTGGGACGAGGAAAGGTGTTTCGAGCGGGCAATGAGAAATTTTCGGTCGCGCATTTCGGCGGCACATTTGGCGACCCAGCTGCCTCCGCGAAGGGCCAGGAATATGGGCACATTCACAGTAGGAGCGTGAGGAGTGGGGCAGTCGAGTCGCGCGAATTTCGAAAGAAGCACAAAAAATCTATTATTGGACTAAGCCTGGACAGGATGGAAGAGAGTGGGACGCGGAGGCACTGGAGGGGGGATCGGTTTCGGCCAGCGGCTTTTGGCGACACTCGCTGCCGCGCTGCTCCCTGTGCAAAGAGTCGAGATTTTTACGGAGAATCAAATGAATCGAATAGAAATTAGGGCGGCGAAATATTGAGGAAACTCGAAAAATAGCCCAAGCCTAAGCTCGCGAAGATGTTTTTGTAAATAGGACTAAGCCTGAGCAAGGAGGAGATGAGTGTTGTTTAGGCTGGCGGCTTCGGCTTAGTAGTGGAATGGATAGGGAGGGAGATGCGATGTGAGTGCGCAACGATGGAAATTGCAGGAAATGGTGTCAGAAGGTAACACAGGAACGACGACGGCTGAGGCTACGGCGTGCAGGCGGGACTGAGCCTTGGCTGGGGAAGGGAAAGCGGGGGACCTGAAAACGGCGCTGAAAGAGGGGTGGCAGTAGGCGCGTGTGCGCGAGAGCTGAAGTGACGACGCTGGAAGAGGGGTGGCACTAGGCGCGCGCCTGCGAGAAGGAGGCGGCCGCGTTTTGGCGAGGGACGGGGTTTCTGGCGGGGCGGGGCCCTGGGGGCTCAGCGTGGGGACCCGGCTAGCGGCAGGGACGGGGGTTCGGTGCCTGAAAACGACGTTGAAAGAGGGGTGCCACTACGCGCGTGTGCGCGAGGCGGAGAGCGTCGTCGCAGCGGCCCAGGAGCTTAAAACGACGCGTTGCAGCACCCCAGGAGCTTGAAACGACGTTGAAAGAGGGGTGCCACTACGCGCGCGCGCACGACCTTCTAACCCGGCTATCCGGGGTCAGGGGGCCCAGGAGCTTGAAACGGCGTTGAAAGAGGGGTGGCAGTAGGCGCGTGCGCACGACCTCGTAACCCGGCTATCCGATGGGTCGGGGGCCTAGGAACGGACGAAAAAACGACGTTGAAAGAGAGGTGCCACTACGCGCGTGCACGCGAGACCGAGAGCGCCGCGACGGTGGGGGCGCAGCGTGGGGACCCGGCTGGCAGCGGGGCAGGGTTCGGCGACGGCAGCGGTGGCTGCAGCGCATTTAAAACGACGTTGAAAGAGGGGTGCCACTACGCGCGTGTACGCGAGACCGAGGCCGCCACGGCGGCAGGGGTTGCGAAAAAGGGGGCGGGGCTAGCAGCAGGGGGCGGAACCAGCTCAAAAGGGGCGGAGCCGGCTGCAAAAGGGGGCGGAGCTGGCCGAGGCTGGGGGCGTGGCTAGCCAAAAGGGGCGGGGCTGTCTCAAAAAGGGGCGGAGCTGGTCGGAGCAGGGGGCGTGGCTAGCCAAAAGGGGCGGAACTGGCCGAAGCAGGGGGCGGAGCCGGCTTCAAAAGGGGGCGGAGCTGGTCAAAGCAGGGGGCGGGGCTAACCAAAAGGGGCGGAGCTGGCCGAAGCAGGGGGCGGGGCTAGCCAAAAGGGGCGGAGCTGGCCGAAGCAGGAGGCGGAGCCGGCTTCAAAAGGGGGCGTGGCTGGCCGAAGCAGGAGGCGGAGCCGGCTTCAAAAGGGGGCGTGGCTGGTCGAAGCAGGGGCGGAGCCGGCTTCAGAAGGGGGCGTGGCTGGCCGAAGCAGGAGGCGGAGCCGGCTCCAAAAGGGGGCGTGGCTGGCCGAAGCAGGGGCGGAGTCGGCTCCAAAAGGGGGCGTGGCTGGTCGAAGCAGGGGCGGAGCCGACGTGAAAAGGGGCGGGGCTAGCCCAAAAGGGGCGGAGCCGGCTTCAAAAAGGGGCGGGGCTAGCCGCAGCAGGGGACGTCGTTGGTTGTGGGCGGAGCTTGTTGCAGTGGGCGTGGCTTGTAGCTGGGAACTAAGCCTTAGCTAGGAAGGGAAAGTGGGCGGAGCTTGTTACAGGGGGCGTGGCTTGTAGCTGGGGACTAAGCCTTGGCTAGGGAGGGGAACTGGGGATACGGTAGGGAACTAAGCCTTGGCTAGGGAGGGGAACTGGGGATACGGAGGGAACTAAGCCTTAGCCAGGGAGGGGAAGTGGCTGGGGTAGGGAACTAAGCCTTAGCTAGGGAGGGGAACTGGGTACAGTAGGGAACTAAGCCTTAGCTAGGGAGGGGAACTAAGCCTTAGCTAGGGAGGGGAACTAAGCCTTAGCTAGGGAGGGGAACTAAGCCTTAGCTAGGGAGGGGAACTAAGCCTTAGCTGGGGAGGGGAACTGGGTACGGTAGGGAACTAAGCCTTAGCTGGGGAGGGGAACTAAGCCCTAGCTAGGGAGGGGAAGTGGATGGGGAGCATGCTTAGGGTTGAGGCTATTAGCCTAAGCGAAAACGTTAGCCTAAGCAAAAGCGTTAGCCTAAGCGAAACCGTTAGCCTAAGCAAAATCGCTAGCCTAAGCGTATAAGAATGGGGAGTGGGCGGAGCTAACAAATGATAATGGGCGGGGCTAACAAATGATACCCGATGATACTTGTTGATAGTAGGCGTGGCTTACCAAATCTGCTAGCTCCGCCCACTTTCTTATTTTTATAGTGGGCGTGGCTTACTAAATCTGCTAGCTCCGCCTACTTTTTTTGCTTAGGCTAGCGATTTTGCTTAGGCTAACGCTATCGCTTAGGCTTAAAATTTTGCTTAGGTTATTTTTTATTGGATTGTCATTAAATATCAACAAATATCACTGATTATCATTAACTATCATTTGTTAGCTCCGCCTACTTTCTTTTTTAATAGTGGGCGTGGCTTGCTAATATCGTTAGCTCAGCCTACTTCCTTATTTTAATAGTGGGCGTGGCTTGCTAATATCGTTAGCTCCGCCTACTTTTTTTGCTTGGGCTAGCGATTTTGCTTAGGCTAACGCTTTCGCTTAGGCTTAAAATTTTGCTTAGGTTATTTTTTATTAAATTATCATTAAATATCAACAAATATCACTGATTATCATTAATTATCATTTGTTAGCTCCGCCTACTATCATTAATTATCATTAGGTATCACTAATTATCATTTGTTAGCTCCTCCCACTGCTTCTATATTATTAAGGCTTAGTCCAATATTACACTACAATACTGACCCTATAATAATTAGGCTTAGTCCAATATTACACTACAATACTGTTCCTATAATATTAAGGCTTAGTCCAATATTACACTACAATACTGTTCCTATAATAATTAGGCTTAGTTCAATATTACCCACCACAATACTGTTCTTATAATAATTAGGCTTAGTCCAATATTACACTACAATACTGTTCCTATAATAATTAGGCTTAGTCCAATATTACCCTAACATACTGTTCCTATAATAATTAGGCTTAGTCCAATATTACACTAGTTATATATAGTGGGTATCCCCCCATAGGGGGGATACCCACTATACACACTAGTTGTGTCTTTTTCTTTTTTCTTTTTACAGTTACAAGTTACACTATAACGTTATAGCGCTATACGGTTTTGCATTATACGTATTGGCACCAGCCCCGCCCCTTTTTTGGCCAGCCCCGCCCCTTTTGGCCAGCCCCGCCCCTTTTGGCTAGCCCGCCCCTTTTTTGGCCAGTCCCGCCCCTTTTTTGGCCGGCCCCGCCCCCTGCAGCTCGTTCCGCCCCTTTTTTGGGCCGGCCCCGCCCCCACAACCCGCTCCGCCCCTCTTTGCAACCAGTCCCGCCCCCTGCAGCTAGCCCCGCCCCAGCTTCACATTAGTGTTTTCTTTTCATTTATTTTTACTGTTTCATTATTAGTTTTCTTACACTTACCTGCTTTCGATTACATTTTTAATTACATTATATTATATTAAAAGCTACGCGCGCGTGCGCGCGCGACCCTCAGCTTATATGCACTTTATAAGCCGAGAAAAGTCACACCGGAGCGATAGCCTCCCCCACCCAGCGGCTAAGTTCATTACTACTAAGCCATGGGCACTCCAAAGGAGTACCCATCGCTCCGGTGTGTGCCTACTAGAAGCCTATGGAAACCAGCTCTATAAGCCAGTTTCCATCCCAGGCTTCTAGTAGCCAGATTTGGTCCAGCTGGTAACCTGTGGTCGACCTCGGCCGCTGGGTGCGGCTACCCAAATGTTACTCAGTACTGGGGGTGTAATTGGGCGCCCAATCCACCCCTCAGTACCTTTCCCATTTGGGTCGCCCTAACCCAGCCTAACCGGGGTCCCACCAGGCTACCAGCTCCCCCCGCCATCTAGGGGGGTCGTATTAGGGCCAGGGTCTTCCCTCCTCCACCCCAGTGGCCGTGGTCGGCTCAGCTAGCCATCACCATGGCTGCTGATAGCTCACGGCGACCAGCCAGCCACTGCCACAGCTCATCATCAGCTGTTGTCACAGTGGCATGCCGTTATATAGTAGCACGGTCACGCGGTCACGCGCACCTGTCCACATGTAAACAACCATGCCACTGCCTATGCTTAAGCATAGGCGCGGCCATCGATTCGATGCTTGCTACCTCGACCATGCCTGAGGCAGCGAGTAATCGAATCGATGCAAGAGAACAAAGGAAATGAAAAGGAATAGGAAAAGGATAAGGATGAGGAACACGAAAAGGAATAGGGGGAAGGGAAAGGAAGACAGCTAGGACTAAGCCTTGAAGAAGGGAGAAAAGCTCGGGAAGAAGGAAATTTCTGCGCATCAACAAGTTTTCCTCCTTTGCAACAAGGCTTAGTCCTAATCGTACACGCTGAACAAGGAGGTGGAGAAAAGGAAACAAGAGAAGATTTTGAAAAAAAAGACATTCCCCACACATTTCCCCCTTTCTAAGGCTTCGTCCTCCTATGACTTCAAATCAAGCTCCTTAAATTCTTTTTTTTTTTGCTTTCTCTCGGAATTTTTCACTTGGCGGATGTGCAAGAGGTCTAGACGATTACGTTTGGGTCGTTCATTATGCTCGCTCCTCTAATTTTGCACTTTTTTTGCGCGCAAAAACTTCAAAGGAGCAAGTACAGCTTGTCCATGTCCCCTTCTGCGCGCGGCGCAGTTCTGAAAGTTCTGCACAGAGCAGCCGAATCAGTTTTTCCCTCCTTCCTCACCTTCTGAACACCCGCCAAGTCTTAAAAATGCGGAAGAAACCACTTTTCGCGCGCCCAGCATCTCCTTCCTCCAGCCAAGGCTTAGTCCTCTTCTGGAACCTCTGAAATTTCTAGGACTGAGCATTGTAAGAGGGAGGGAAGTCGGAATTTCCTCATATCCAATTCTCCTCCTCGAGCCAAGGCTTAGTTCGACTTTGAGCACCCAAATTTTGCACATCCAGTTTTTCTCCCCCAGCCAAGGCTTAGTTCTAGATTTCTTGCAAGTCCTGGAAGAACTAAGCCATGGCTCGGAGAGGAAAGCTAGGACTTTGCTCGTCCATTTTCCTCCCCTAGCCGAGGCTTAGTCCAAATTTGACTGCGCGTCCAATTTTCCTCCCTAGCCCCTAAGCTTAGTCCCAATTTCACGCAAAGAAACCCTGCGCGGCTAAGCCCGTTTTTTTTTTCGGAAGAAACGCTCGAGAATTTTTTCTTCGTCCCGTTCCGCGCATGCGTCAGCTTGAACCCCGCACGCAGACTTCGTTTGTACCCACGTTCACAAGAATTCCGTAGTTTCCGCGCGCGCGGAAGCTCCCAAAAATTAGGTACAGCAGAGCCCCAGCCCTTTTTGGTCGACTTTCGGAGTTTCCGCGCGCGCGGAAGAGCCCAAAAATTTTATGCAGAACGCGCAAATCGTTTTTTCGCAAATCGTTGGCCAATTTCCGCGCGCGCATAAGGTCCAGTAGGTTAAGCTGAACCCGTCCATGTCCCTTTTTGCGCGCGTTCTTAACTTTCTACGCGCTCCGAACTTCTAAGAAACATGTCCCTTTTCATCCCCCTTCTGAGTGTAATTCCACTGCCGATTCCTTTTTTGGCTTTTTCTGTGCTGCCTATGCTAGATTCCCTTCCTCTTGCCAAGGCTTAGTCCCCCCTTGTGCTTGTAACACTCAGCATTCCCCCGAAACCCGGCCGTGGCCCCAAAATTCACTCACATTCAGCATTTGTCTGCGTTTGCACTACGCCACGTCTGACGCGCGCCCATCACGTTTTGTTCGTCACTACATTTGGCCAGACGATGAGCGATGAGCGCGCAGGAACGCGCAGAACTGCAGGGAAAAAAACCACACAAACAACGGACTGTTTTTTTAAATCAAACTTTTATTGGAAAAAACTGAATTTCTTTCTCTTACTCTTAATTGATGATATGAAGCAATTTCCTTCCTTTTGCCCTTGGTTAGGCTTGGCTCTTGTTATGTGAAATTGTTGAGCGGAATGGTTTTTTTCTTAAATTTTCTTTGTTTTTTTTTAAGATTTGTATGGAACGGTTTCCTTCTCCTATTTGGCGCTTGGCTTAGTCCTCGTTGCGTGAGAAATGTTCTTGTTTTTCGGCGGTTGGAGAAACATTATATTTTTCACGCGCGATGGGAACTAAGCCTATGCACGATGAAAGGGGAGGAAGTGTCTGTGTAAAAACTTCCATCACATTTCTTACGCACCACAAAGTCATTCCCTCCCCTTTCTAAGGCTTAGTCCAAAAATGAGCTGTCTTAGTTCAACACGCAACTGTAGTATTCATCCAGACCCTTTCAAATGTTACTGCAGCTCTGAATAGGGGTAGGATGCATGGCGCATCCCGGAACGGAACCCGCTGTACTCGAACACCATTCAGCAACACAATCACTCATGTAGATCCACTAGGCTCTTCCAAACGCATCTGAAATTCGGAGGCGGTGTGGAGTGCCCGTGGCGTATCCCGCAACAATGCTCCTCAACAATTACTGCAATCCACGCACAATGACCCATGTAGCTTTCCCCTGAACCCTTCCAAATACAACCGCAATTCTGCATAGGTATGGAGTGCATGGCGCATCCTCTCAGTACTGCGTTTTCCTCCTTTTCTCCACTTTTCATCCACTTCCACTTTGCCCTCTTTTTCTCGCCTTCCATCTCCCTCTGCTCTCGCGCACTATCTTCCTTTTCCCTCTTCTGCTTAGTTCTAATAGTTTCATTTCAATTTTTCCATAATGTCTGTTCGCTTTAATGTTTTCGTTTTCCTCGACTCGATCCCGTTTTCATCGAATTCGCCGTCAAATTTGGTGCAATGTGCTCGAGTTTTGTGTGCTGCTGCACATGGCACCCTATCTGACGACGAGTCGTGCGATTTTCGAGGAATCCCATTAAATTTACCTTTTTCTCTTTGGTTGAAGGTTTTTGCCAACCAGGGGGTAAGAGGAAAAAAGAAGACTTCCTTGCGGTAGTAGCATTAGACCTTTTGAAAGAGATGAAGTTCTTATTTCGTTCAAAAAGCGCGGAGAAATGTGTTGAATGAGAGGTGTCGCGTCAGGCTGCCTTTTTTGTTCGGACTAAGGCTTTTGAAGGAGTTGAAGAAAGAAAGTGGAAATTCTTCACACTCTTTCAAAAGGCTTAGTCACATACAGCATATTTTTCCCTTTTTTGTCCTCACCCCCTGGACTGAAACCGTGCAATTGCAGAGACAGAGCTGAATGAAAATTTGTAGTTTGCGCGATTCGTAGTGGGGTTGGGTGCATTGAGCACAAGTACACAAAAGTCGGTGCACATTACAGCGAATAATACGGCGAAATGCAGGAACTTTCATTAAAATTTCTGTTTTTTCATACGATGGGTTCGTTTGCGACTCTCGCGGACGGAAGCCTCCTGAGGAAGGTAAATGATGGAACTTCTGTAATAGTGCGCATGTTGAAGAGCTCCGCGGGCAGCGTATTCCGTGTGGTAGTGGACTAAGCCGCGTTTGAAGGAGATGGGCAATCTCCGCCGCGCTTTCTTCCTTCATCTCCTTCAAAAAGCCCACAACACTGCGCGCGCACGGAAACTTCTAAAAATTCCGTTCAGCTTACCCATACCCCTTTTCACACGCGTTGGTCCGCATTCCGCGTGCACTCATGTGGAGACGATGTAGTTGACCCCGTTGCTGCCCTTCCTTATCCGCCTTCTGCTCGTTGTGTGCGCACGCAAACTCTTAGAAAGAAGGCTGAGTTTACCCGATGCCCTTTTTCCCGAGTTCGGCACCTTCCGCGCGCGCTCATTCGAATGAAAATTAGGCCCATGCCCCTTTTTTCCGATCCCTTTACTTCCTCCCTCTCCAAACCAAATACGGACCCTCATAGACCCATCCAATAGTTTCTGCAATCGCAGTACTGAAAGTGTGTGAAGTGCATGGCGCGCCCCTGGACACAACACCCACAGCTTCCCAACACACCAACCATGCACTCCACACCCATGTAGAATTGTCCGACACTCCTCTAAATATACCCGCAATTTTGCATGGCTGTTGAGTGCATGGGGCATGCTGCAGCAATGCGCTCCAACACAATCACTGCACTTCACGCACAATGGCCCATGTAACTTTTTCCCAAATCCTTACAAATACAACCGCAATTCTGCATGGGTGTGGAGTGCATGGCGCACCCTCGAAACTTGGCGCATTTCTCGCTTTTTCCACTTTTCACTCGCTCCTCGCTTTGCTCACTGCTTCTCTCACTCCTTCTCCTATGCTCCCACACGCGATTCCCCTCCTCTCTCTTCTGCTTAGTCCTTTTACCTTTATTTCAATTTTTCTGTATGATTTGTTTGTTCTAAAGTTTTCGGTTTTGTAGACTTGTCTCGTTGTAATCGAATTCGCCGTCAGATTCGGTGCAATGTGCTCGAATTTTGTGCCTTGCTGCACATTGCACCTAGTCTGACGACGATTGCCTAAAATCGACTTCGCAACGGGATTAGGTGAGTTTTTTTCTTTTTTCATGTTTTGTAGGATTGTTTTTGCACTCTATGATTAGC
>KZ345362.1:23082-34068 GCA_002352805.1 Teladorsagia circumcincta
AGGAAAAAAGTGGGTAGAGTTCTAAGATGGAAACAAGCTAATTGCAATTAGTGGGCGGGACATGACCGGAGTGTGCGAAGTTATCGAGGAAACATTATAACTGGGCTCTAATAGGTCATGAAGGCCGGAAAAAGGCGGATAGGGGTTGGTCAGGAAAGTAGGTTGATTGCCCTTGGCAGGCAGGACTTGCACCAAAGTGGGCGGAGTTTGCCAGAAACTTCACACCTCCGTCTCTCAGACCTATAACTCGGTAATATGAAGTCTTGGTGACCGGATAAAGGGTGGATAGAGGCGGGTGCGGCAGTGGAGCCCTCGGTAGTGCCATCGGTGGGCGGGGCATGCCCAGAGTGGGCGGAGTTCTCCACGAATTTTCGTAGCTCGACACCAAGTAGTCCCGACATGCATGAAAAAAGTGAATTGAGTCCGTCTACGGAAGGGAGGTCATCTGTGTTGGTGGGTGGAGCGTGCACCCGCATGGGAGGAGTTTGCCCTAAACTTATATCTAAGTTTCAGAAAGTCCAAGGGACCGGGAAAAGAGGGGGCAGAGTCTGACAACGCACGAAATGGCAACTGCTATTGTTGGGTGGAACGTGCACCCGTGTGGCAGGAGTTTGTCCTAAACTTATATTTTAGTTCCGGAAAGTCCAAGGGACCGGGAAAAGAGTGGGCCGAGTCTGATAACGCACGAAAGGACAACTGCTATTGGTGGGTGAAGCGTGCTTCAAAAAGAGCGGAGTTTGCGACACAAATTCATAACTCGCTTCCAAGTAGTTCTAGAGACCAGAGAGAAGGTTGATAGAGGTGGGTGAAGAAGAGGAGCCCAACTGCTATCGGTGGGCGGGGCACGTCCAAAATGGGTGAAGTTCCCCAAGAAATTTTGTAACTTGACTCCAAGTAGTCCTGGAGGCCGGGAGGGAGATGGGCGAAGTTAGGAAGGAAACTTCTAATGGTGTGCGAAGGATGTATCAAAAAAGTAGGTTTTGCCGCCAAAAATTTAAATCTGTGAGAGACAGTTAAGAAATCATACAAAAAGTGGGCAGAAGTCGGCGAAGATGTAGAATAAGTGGGGCATGCGAAGAAGTGGGCGTAATTACCACGAGATCTATTAATCGGTCCAGAGGCAGTCCGAATTCTGGAAAATGGACAGAAGTGGATTGGACCAAATTCGAAAATTTGCGCTGCACCGTCCAATATCGCCGCAGAACTGTGCTGTGCGCGCAACGCGTGCCGCGCCAACTGGTGATAGTGTATGTGCACATATTCCAATTTGAAGAAACGAAAAAACGGCTGTTCTCCGAAGCGCACCGTCTGCACAAAATAGTATGTAGGTACAAAATGCACTCGGAAGACTCGCTCAACTCATGACGATTTATCGAGCTCAAGCGATCCATTGGCATTTTCAACCCTTTTGGCCCTGATTGTGGCATCAAAGTCAAAAGTCTGCATTGCCGGCCGGCGCAACAGCACACTTTTACTGCTCCTGCTTGAAGCAACAGTCCCGGCGGGGTGGGTGTGACCGCATTCGGCTGCAATCCCTCGACTGATTCCGACCATGCCCACTTCGAAGCTGTTCAGCCCCTAGTCAGGAACACATGTGTGGCTGAGCCAAAAATTCACCTTGGAATGCCGCTGGGAAGCAAGCTGAACAGCTCAAAGTGGGCGTGGTCGGCAGGCCGAAGGGATTGCAGCCGATTTCCACCACGCCCACCCTGCTGGGACTGTTACTTTAGGGTCACTTCAGGCGACCTTACCCTTTCGATTTTTGCTTCACAGTGCGGTACAACGTTGTGTAAGATCGTAAACTTTGGATACACAACTAAGAAATTCGGAATTTTCTCGTCATAGCTAAAGCAAGAAGCTGTGTCAATTTTCACGGCTTCCAGGCTTCTTAGTTTGCGGTCAAAAAGCTTCCAAATTCCGATATAGTGTTAGTTATGTGCTCACAAGTAATAAACAATTTTCCTACTTGGAAAATTTTCCCTCATCGTTGTTTTGGAAGAAAATCCAGGTTTAAAAGAGTCAAACCGATTTTGTCAAGCTATTTCGGGAATGCCTCTTCAAAGGGATTTCACTTGCAAGAGAAATCATACAAGGGTTTTTTTTGAAATGGTCTTTTGAATGGTGGAGGAGGTGCATAGAACACAGAACTAAGACCCATTCCCGCTGCATGACCATTTGAATGCCAAAAGGAGATAAGTGATCCGTGGTTCGATTACTCGCAGTGGCAAATTTTTGCAAGAGTTAACGCTTCAGAGGTGGCAACCGCCGTTCTCAAAAGCGGAGATCGCCCTGATCGCCTTTCCCTTGTTAATGCTACACAGAAACTGGAGATCACAACACTTGTTGAACAATATTTTTTCTTGGACATCTATGAAGTAGCCGGGAGATGCACGTTTCGTGAATGAACCCGTGCGATGTCGGTTTCCAAGCCGGCTAACTCAACTTTTCTAATTAGCGAATGGCGTTCGTTTGTGGATTTGCTCTTGACGACCTTTTTATTGGTGCTTTCTGAACGATTTCATCTGCAGCATTCACCTGGCAGACAGCCACAACAAATGTAACAGCGAAGATTATCCAGCCAGTTATGCATGACACGGCTGGCCGGCCTCCTGACTGGGGGTGTGCGGATAATGAAATTAAAATCCCAGACTTCCTATGGATAACGTGTGGATTACCAAGTGGATACATAACATTGATTTCGCATTTACAGGCTTCTTCTTTGGCTTGCCTTAGCATGTTTTGACGACAGTAATCGACATCTTTTCTTCACACCTAACCTTTCCTCAAGAGAGGAGCTGCAATCTCTCCCTACGACACTCTGTGACTACCTCAACTTCATTTCTAGCCCTTCCCACCCTTGATTTTCTTTTTTTTTTTTTTGACGACGTGAGTTTTAGCTGTTCAGAACTCCTTTATGATGACCAGCCCATGGATTTTCTGTCCCGAAGTGCTGACATCTCCGAATGAACCCATACCTGGTTTCACTGCGCATATTTGCCGATCCTGCTCAAATAATCTTTCTACTTTGAATACCTTCTTTGCAAGTTATTTCTTCCGAGAATGTAAAGACTATAATAGCTCGAAAGAATCGATTCACGAGCTGTAATATCACCTGAACCAACTGCACTCTCATCTCTGATACTTTTGTGTGGAATGGTTTCATCATCATTAAAGGCACACCCCAGGTAGGAGTCGTGTGAACGATTCCCATCGGTCTGTAGGATAGACCTCTAGGGAACAATCACAGATGTGGCATTCCTGTGGACGGAAATCATCTCATGAAAACGATAGAGCTTTGCAAAGTGAGCTGCTGAAGCTGCGGATTTTTTTTTATTTTATCAAGCTGTTGTTTAGCACCCTCACATCTGTTGCGCTTTCTCACCTCATACTCTCCTCTCCGCGCTTAATCTCTCATCGAGTTAGCACAGCTGGTTACAAAGGTGGGTGAACCCTTAACCTGAACGCTCTGGACGCATTCTTCTCCTTTTTTCTTTATGCCGGCCCATTTCGCACCAAAACATTCGCATTCGTGTGCCAGAACCACACCAATTTGATCCTGGGGCATGCCTTTGAAGTAGCAGTTCTTTTCCAACCAGTAATCAGTGGCCCCGTTAACTAGTTCGTATTAGATATCGCATCCTGAAAAGGAACTCGGTTTGACCTCGGGAATTCAGAGTTTGGAAACAGAGTTTTGCGGGGAAGATCAAAGCACTGAGGAAAAGTGTTCGCTCCTTCCCATAAGTGAAATGGGGGACAAGACCATTTTCTCACGACGCGGCATCTCAGGCAGCAGATGAGGCGCTATCGCAAGATGGGGTGCATTCGCTAGGACAAAGCATAGGAGAACTGAGGAAGTGTAGATAATACGAAAATGCTCACGCTTCCTGACGTCCATCTCCATCCCCACTCCCCTTCACCGAGCGTTTATAGCGAGAAAATGTTTATCGCGGTTGCCCACCCTCTTGCAAGTACCATTCTTCTAACTGACCGCACCTCATGAAACAAATTCCATAAGCGTTCGCGTATCCCACATTTGCAGTGTAGGAAATTTCCCGTGTCGTATAATAGTTTTCGTGGTTTTTCGTGCTGTTTATCACTGCGAACGCAATTTTTTCATTCTTTCCGTTTCTATCGTGAAACATGGTGTCCAAGCCATCGAATTATGGAGGAGATAGAATCGTGCTGATTCAGTGCACGATTTTTTTGTTAGTGAGACCTCAACATCCTCTTTGGCTTACCTTGCAGCTCTGTGCTACCCACTGTGAAAGGCAGTCTCCAAGTGGAATGCTTCAAATTGACAATTCTATTCTAAATATGTAAAGTACGACACCGGCAAATTGAGTGCTCCAGTTTGTCATTCCCAGATTCCAGTTTGCCAAATTTGTAATTTTTAAGTGTCTTTTTTGAGTGAGTGAATGTATCGTCTTTGAAAAGTGTCAGAGGAAATGGTTTCTGGCTCTGGCGGAAAGTCATCCAAATATCAATGGTATAGATTCGGGAAGCCACTGCTCAGCCATATTCATGATCTGTTGCTATGGAGAGATTGATGGCGAGTAGCCCGGGGAAGATTAAACCAACTCTCTTCTGAATGAGGTAGCAAGGTTTTCAAGACAGGGGTCTCACAGTGTCACACACGACAGTGTAATGACTCTACATATGACCATGGTTGCGCTGGGACCGCTGTCATTTTTCCTTACTTGTAGCTTCACGGCGTATACTCTCATGGCGTACTTCCTCAAATCTTCCTCTCTTCGTTGTACTGTGTCTGTTGGTCATAGCCTCTATGTTTCCTTTTGCTTTCTTCCTCGCTGACGGTTCCTTTTGCACTTTTTTTCATTTCTTGCAGAAGAACGCACTAATACGGTCGCGACCAATGCCTTTAAAGCGCTCATGTCGTGTGTAGGGCATTCAAGTGAGTGACCAGTTCGAGTGCGTGGGACTGAGCCTTAGAGAGTGGAGAGAGATTATGGGGGAAGGATGTGAATCATTTGTATCCTCCCTGAAGTTTAGCCTCTCCTGAGCTTGACCCTTGTGTCACTTATCATCGCCCCTTGTCGTGTTGCCTTTCTTGAATGTCCCCCCCCCCCGCTCCCTAAGGCTATGAGCGCCTAAAGTGGAGCGTGAGACAAAAATGATTGATGAGAGCTAAATGCCTTACCAGTCATCGTTGTTATTTGGTCTTTTTGCACTCCCTTGGTATCTACTGAAGCAGAATTCGTTACATTTTCCAATGCACCTTCTAGCATAAATTATCAATATGTTTCTACAGCGAGGCACCCTGCTGTGAACTTGTTCAGGACCTGTTCAAAACAATTACGCCAGAGCACATGTGTGGGGTGGATCCCCCCTATGTAATAGGCTCGCTAGTTTTTCGCAGAATCGAATAATAAATAGAGGAGTTCGTATTAAAGAAAAAAATGGAGTACGCGACTGAACACTTCCTGGAGAAACACAGAGCCCGCTTTACCTGTCAAAGCTTCCACCTCTTTTGCTCTACCGAAGGTGTCATACAACTTTAAGGGAACTCCATAGGATTGAATAAATGCTGCTCATTTTGTGATTGGCGCATGTCAAGGATTCCCAGAAAACCCGACAATCTTTGCATGCATCATTTATCGTTTTTTGCTATATTTTATTGGTATTCCTTCGTGACACCTAAGTAAAATTGCAATGCTTGGCGTCATCGACATTCTAACGTTGACAATTGTTATGGGGCTATATATCGTTCGATGTCAATGAACTGGCCATTTCGGAACTTTTTGGTATGCTCAAAAGTCTGACGCAAAGCGCCTACGTCCTTCTTATAAAGGTGGAAATTGAAAAAAATTGTGTTATATCAATGAATACTCGACACTCATGAGTTCTTCTTTAACCCAGACGATCGCTTTTGTGCAGATATCGCTGCATATTTTTCAATAACTTTTTGTCAGTTGTCATTACCTCCCGTCTCTCCTCCTAGCGAAAATGTGGCCTAAGGACAGGCCACGGCCAATCGTAAGTCATTCAAATCAGCAGTTGAACTGGTATTTCGATCATAGGATGACTTGCGAGTGACCGCTGTACAACTGGTTTTCACCACCTTGCTTTGCAATCATTCACACGATCTTGGAGAAATGGAGGGTTTGTTCAAACCGGGTGGATTTGCTTCTGCTCCACCATACAGACGTCACTCTTGATTATTTCTTATATTGTAAAATATATTTTAAGTATAAGGTGAGCAATCGCAGATTTCCTCGCAAGCTTTCGAATGCTTGTCCAGTTCTTTGCACATGTCTGTATGAAAGGAAAAATCATCAATGTCCACTTCTTGAACATTCGTTTTTTCTCATTTCGTAGGCGTACGTTTCCACCACTTATTTTATGGACGGTACTTCTCACATGGAAACTGTAGCCACCAGGGGAGTGGGGAAAGAGTGAAACGACATTCTCTTTACAAAATGGAATGAACTACGCTCAGCTAGGTTCCAGTTGAGTGCTCCAGCTTCCACAATATTCTTCTACAATATTAGAAGAATCTATCACAGAAACATGGTGCACGGGTCGAGTTCAATGTGGTCCTCGAAGGATTCCGGACCATTACGACCTTACCTGGAAAGCTGGTTAGGAGAAGCATTGCAAAGGCACAGCACCCATCCACTGGGAGCTGTCCATCAGTTGAACGGTTGGCGAATTTTTGTTGCAGCTCCAGTTTGGAGCAATTTACGGTAGGCGACCTTCAGTTTGACGGCGATTGACGGCATCTTCTGAACGATGAGGACAGTGTCGGAGAGCATTTTTTGCTCTTAAAAGGACATCCCAGAAATACACTGGTGTGCAAAATACAGGGATGAGATGGATGAAGTAACATATCCTAATAAATCGCTGTAATTACAACGGTCTCCTTTATTTGCATTCCGTACTGTACTGCAGTAGTTCTTTCTATGAGCGGTTAGGTTCCATCGGGGTTGTTTTATTCGGCGGTAACACATCACGGAAATTTCTGTTCGTCCTTAAGTTTTGCACACCAGTGTACTTTATCCATGAGCTTACATCAGTTTGACAAAGGTGCCGATGTGCGCTACAAGCAGTCTTTTTTTTGCCCTCCCTACTGATGACGTCAACAGTAGATAGCAGCATGTTTCTCACGGTAACTAGTCCACCGAAAGCGAAGAAAAACCATTATCAATGGTCAATCATTATCAGCTCAAGTGTCAATGGTAGAACCCAGAAGTGAACGTCTGAAGGTGTTTTGCCTGCTCATAATAGCTGCCGTGTTGCGAAAAGCCTCTCGCGAACATCTCACCAGAATGAAGACATTGTCGTTTTGGGAGAGCCGCGTTCGTGATGTAGTGAGATGATATCACATGGAAGTTGCTATATGGGAAGCTTCAAACTACGGTTTTTGGGAAGTGATGCGGGTGCTGATCGAGATATGTAGTGCTATACATTGTTGTTGAGCCTGTTGTATCTTCCTTTCTATGATACCTTTAAATTTTTATATGACTCGCTATCTTGGGGTTTTTCTACGCAGCTCCTGCAAATAATTGGAAAGGATGAAAAGCTGAACACGCGGGTACCGCACGAGCTATGTGAGCAGCAGCAGAACCGTCTTTCTGAGGTGCCGTTGCAGCTCATTTTACGTAACAAAACTAGTAGCATTCTGAAACATTGTCCTCCACAACGGGTACTGAACTCTTTACGAGTGGAGAAAGCAATCTCCTCAATGTTTAAAGTGCCATAAAGTTTTAAAAACTCTCCAAAAAAGAGGTACGAGATCAAAATCACGCGGAGCGTTCGGCTGTCTTCCACTGGGATGATGCACCGCAGCTCTCTGTCACCAGGTGAACTTAACACACACCAAAGCACCGACGAGACGTTTTGCACAGGCCAAGCTCAGCAACGGAGAGAAGTGAAGCAACCCTCCTCCATGGTAGCGCTCAGCGACATATCCCAAAAACGACCTTACGGGTATGTGCCCACTGGACTTCTTTTACCCATATCGACGACTTTTTAGATGGGAAATGCTTCAAGGAACATAGTGTTGTGGAAATGACGCTCGACTATTTCATCGCCTCCAGAAATGCTCACTCACACGTCGATGGAACAGTTGAAAATGCATTTGTTGAAGAAAACACTAGTTCCCAGCTGTTTTGAAATACCCGAAAATGTTAACTTCTAATTAAGCTGTGCCTTTTCGAGAAGATGAGTTTGTATACTCTCCACACAACCGTTTTTACAACCATGCTTCCATTTGCGCCTCATTTCAGTATCAGCATTACTTGAGTCTTGCATATCTCGATGTTTAATATTTTCAAATGCCATCAGCATATCTTCATTGTTATCTGACATTTATCAGGAAGCATTTGAGGCATTAAGATTGCCGGAATGCTGAAGATTATCGCACGCAAAATACCTCGTCGACGAGCCACGCGGCATCTGCCTTATTCTCATGTATATTCGTTGTTTTCATATCAAGGTCTTGAGCAAGAGAATGCCATGCTCTTCCACAAAAGTTAACATATAAGGGAGGGAGCAAGATTTTCTGAAAAAATTTAGTCCCCTCAGATTTCTAAGACTACGCAAATTTATCTAATGTGGTGATTTCCCCCCTGACAAGGAAAATAGAACGTGGAAGTAGGGACATGACCCTTTTTGAAACCACTAGCTTCGCCACACTATCTGCAAAACTGGCGTTGCCCTCGGACTTAAACACCACTTTGACTGCAGGCGGTGTTTTCCCAGCAACCTTGCCCGCGGCAGCGGAACGTTTCCGTTGGGCCTTTGGAAATTCGTCATGGTGGAAATGATGAGCATCCATCAGTCTGCCTGCAAAGCTCGCGTCGCACATGGGTTTGAACCTTTGGTGCACCGTCCCATGAATGACATCGCTCCCACTGCACTAAGGAGCCCTTCTCATCCACAGTGAAAGGATTGTAGCGAAAAGGGAATAGCCTGCAAAGGTTGCAAACCTTCAGACATCTCGGGAATTGATCCCGTGACCGATCTACCACCAACGTGGACCGCAGGTGCCACAAAATTGGCAACTCAATGCGAGATGCTTCCCTTTCCTTTTCCAGCACCTCGCTTTGACCCATGCAGCCTGGCAGTTTGGATGTGGCCATCGCATCGTGTTTGCGTCTTCACCCCTTGCGCACTATTTTTGGATTCTCTGCCACCATCTTTATTAGTTTTTGGATGACCACGCTGCCAATCCTCTTACTACCACGTGATGTAATCACACGACTTCCAAGCATAGAGAAAATCGTAACGAGGAAATGGTTAGTGGTACGTCTCTACAACCCTCCCCCACTTGACGGAGGTTCCGGTACGACCCCCTTTTACACCCCATATATCCGTTATAGCAAAAAAAAAGTTAGCCTTAGATGCAGAGGAAGGCAGCGCCACGTGCTGAGGCGCGCGCGAATGCTCCCCGGTTCAAATTTCAAACCACGTCCTGCACAGACTGGCTTCTCCTATTATCCTTTCAGGACAGATCAGCCTATGCCACAATGGTCAGAACGTGAAAAAAGGAAAGAGGCAACGAGTACAGGCAGTTGAGCAGTCTCGCGCTTCGGTGTACCGGAAGAGTTTACCGCGGTAGCGTCGCGCGTGTCTTTCGATTGGAACGCACAAGTTGAAAAAGTCGGTTGGTTCTAGTCGAAGAAAGTTAGAGTCTGTCAAAGAGGAGATAGCCGAATCTATCTCCTATTTGACAGACTATTACTTACTTCGATTAGAACCATTTCAGAAAAGGAAAGTAGATTTTGAATCCACGAAACCTCTAGTTTCTAAGACTGCTTAACCTTTTCTCAAACATGTTTCACCCCGCGAGTTGGAAATGTCGAGTATCTGTCGAGGACGTTGAAATTTTTATGCGGGTTCTCTTGCTTTGAAAGTCAATAACTTTCTTCTGACATTGAGAACATTTCGATAATCTAAGGAAACCGCTGCAGAAGGAAGATTTCCCCTTTCTGAAAGCACTGCAGATGTTTCGAAAGTTTTCCGATTTGCAATAAATCTGCATCGAGGATATATCGAGGATGGCTTCTAAACCAATCGAAAACCCCATTCTTCCTTCGCCGATGCAAGGAACTCCTTTCAAAACCCTCAAATTGCTTCTAGGATGCACCACCTAGATGGACTAAACGAGGAATGACACTCTTGATGCAGATCCAATTCGTGCACCATGCAGTATTCCACAAGGAGTCAGTAGGTGCTTTGTCTGAACGACAGCTTGCTCGCGCAAGTCAGAAGGTGTATCTGGTCCTAATTAATTAGTAATTGATCAGAACAACTCTTGCGACCATAGTATTATGTGATCATTCCTTCATTTACTCGCTTCTTTCTGACCCTGCTCCGATGACTGTATTCGCGGCTGCAGCATGTGATCATGCCAAGAAGGCCGTGAATCTCCCCAGTTAGAACCGTCTGCTGAGTTCCTGTTTCTACGAAGGCTCTCAAAGCGCTTACATTAATTTGTGAATAATCCACATTTACAGGGGTGGCCAAAAAAAGAGACACTTTGCCCATGCCACACATCACCAAACATTTCTTCCCCCAGGGTGCCGCTGTTGATGGGAGTTTTACGGCATAATATTCCTTAGATGTCCCTTCATAACTAGAAGCAGGTCCGCCGCCGTGGTCCTCCACCACTGCCCTCACCGTCTTCGAAATATGTCGTCGCCGTCGAGCTCAAGGAGGTCTTCCGTAATCGCTCCATTCCAGAGCAGGGAAAAATTTCTTCAGTCGTTTAGGTGATGGATATTTTGCTAGAAACTGAACCTCTAACAATGAGAGACTCCTTTTCGGCCAGCGCTCTCAATAGCCTTGTAATGAACCATGATCGGTCGAGAACCACGTTGAGCTCCAACCATGCACAACGTTATCATGATAAATTCTTGTGATGTCGTCGGTTGAGAAGGCTATAATGACGTTCACTGACAGTACGGGGTATGCTCTTCAATGTCCAATTGGGAGCATTCGGTTTGAATGCAGCAAAGTGTCATC
>KZ345362.1:36908-47758 GCA_002352805.1 Teladorsagia circumcincta
GAAAGGAGTCCATTTTTCAGTTTGCGTGCATCACCATGTGATGCACTCGGTCCGTTACGTGTTAGATTTACGCAAAGTGGTTTGGGGCAAATGCTTGATGGCTAGGTCATTCTGTGCATCAAGCTCATCTGAGTCGTAGAAATTCGCAAAATTGAGCGTCTCGGAGCCTACACATTGAACTACAGGGAACCCCCCATTTTGCACACAACAACTGTCGCTATCTTTCCTCTTCAACCTCTGAATGTTCTCGGCTTTATGCTCCCAGATTGACAGTTTGAATGCATCTCACAATGCTTGGTTCTTTCTGCGGAATGTTTTTTTTTCGGAGAAGTTGCTTTTCACGAAAGCTACCGTATACCAAGGAGGAAAGTTGATGACGACGAGTGAAGCAACCTGCGCAGTTTGCGGACCGAATCCCGAATTGATCCCTGCCTAGATCAACCACGTTCTCCATCTTTCTGGTTCGGTGCTAGGCTCGTTTGAGAGGATAAAAACACCAACCCTTATCTAATTTTCCCGGCCGTCGCGTTGGATTATGAGAGGCCACATATCACCTCCTCGGTGAATTTGGTAGAACTGGGTGGTTGGGACTGGCTGCTACCATCAGCATCAAACGCCTACTGCTTCTCACACGCTTACTTCCTTATTATTCTGACGGGCAATGTGATAATCAGCACAGAAAGGGAAAAAGGCGGGGCACTTCTTCAATTAGATCTCGTGCGCTCGCTCAGAGAGGTAGTAATCTCCTCACGATGTCAATGGTGAGTCTAAAACAATACTTTTACTCCATCTCTTAGTGTCCCGCCCACACAGTCATTTTGCTTGGTTAGTTACGATTTTCGAGTGATTTTACCACATAAAAAAAGAAAGGGTTGAAAAGACAATGAAAAGTCAGGCTCGAAATTTTAGCGCTCCTGTAGAACACTTGGTCTAGAAAACTGCAAAATTCCAAGAATATTGGAGTAGATTTCATTACTTTCAATCTCAGAAGACTAGACGAGATACAGCCATCATGCGGATGGAGGAGACGTGAACGGGAGTACTTCTAGCCATAGCAGAGAAGTATACAGAGCGAAGGGGCAAAAAAGGGTCAGTATGTCCTTACACCACCACACTGTTCGTTGCCAGGGTGCCGCTTTATGAAGTTATTTTGATAGAGTGGAATGTGCTCTTCAGTATCTACATAGTTGGGACCAGCTTAAGGTTGAGTTTAACAAAATGTGATTAATTTCGTTCTGAATGTGGAGGAAAAAAGTCTTTTTTGCACACTTTGTATAGTAGACCTTTAACCCTTGAAATCACCTTGGGAAAGCTGAGTCAACACATAGATTAGCTTTCGAGCGCTACTTCAAAAAGGCACTTGATAAATTGAAGGCAGGGGTGCTGAGCAATTTTTTATTAAAGACTAAGCGGAAAATAATTAAAACTGAGGAGCCAGCGTTTTCCGTCTCCTTTGCTGCTGAGGGCGCATGTACTGCATGTATTGGAGCTAAAAAAATATGAAGTCTGAGCTAACAGTTGTGGTGGGCATGAAGTCCGGTCTTATAGAAATCCTCTTTGAGCGAACTTTTCTGTTTTTGACTTTACAACTACGAAAACTGCTCGGATTTCCTTTCCCACGAGAGGCAATGGCTGCCGCGATTTGAGTGCAGGTGTCCTAGCTGGTACGTTTTTCACTGTCAAAACACCGAATATTCTCTGTAGCAGGTCTATTGTAACCCTACTAAAATTTCGTGCATATGAAGTCACTTGTGATTCACTGCTTTCAATCTTGCCAAGTCACTTATTTGGTTGAAATGTGCAATATCGCACGAGTACAAGGGTTTAAACTCCGTTTTCTTGAGAAGCTAGCTCTTCCTCTAAACCGAGTTCCTGGAAGTTCTTAGTAGCTCCTAGTTACAAACCAGTTACCTATCGGTACTGAGATCCGCTCTTGTAAGTGCAAACCTTGGAATGAATCGCTGGCGTTTTTTTTTTCAGTCTACTTCAAGTGAATGCAATCATAAGGCAAGGGTTGATAGTATGAGAAAAGAGCCAATTTCTTGCAGCATCCATATGCACTCATTAAGGCTCAATGAGACTTCTATCAGAATATTCCATCACTTTGCCGTGAGAGTCCCACATTTGGAGCCACTTTTTTCTCGGAATAGGTTTGTCATCGTGAGAGAATGCGCGATGTCACGCGAGCAGCCCCTTCAACAAGGATCTGAAAAGAAATGCGTCACCGCCCGACTGTGATCTGTTTCAGTTCTTTCATCATTGCGGTCGACGATTCGGAGGTAGAATGGAAAATTTCGGGCTATCTGTTGAAGTAAGGGTGGGGATCAAAGGAAGTGAACCTTCGATCTTTCATAGCAAAAAAAAGGGAAAGAAGGGAAAAGAGCATCTTAAGGCAACAGTGTATGCTGAAACGATCATACTCTTTCGTTGTTCGTATCACTCTAATTAGCTATTTGAAGTCGCTTCATTTCATTGTACAGGGTGGGCCAAAATTATGGCAACCGCGTGTGCGCGCGGTTGAACTCAATTTTTTCCTCAACTATTATTTTTCCTCTTTCTTTTTGGGCACAGTGTGGGAGAGCACAATGTCGTCCTCCTATTGAGACCAAATGTCACGGAGTCCTCAGAATTGGTTGAACAACCACATCACGGTATGCCAACTATCAAATTGAACCGTCTGATACGCTGCATCTAATAGTATCAGTCCAAGGTAACAAGGAAGCTTTGATGGGTAATGGTTGGAAGCACCATGACATTGAGAACAAGCTAAGATAGAAAAGTAAGAGACTTGAAGATTACTGTTATAATCAGGACAAATATCAGACGCAGAAACTCGTCTATTCCATTGCGACTTTCTTTCGGATCGCCAATTTTGAAAAAAATTGATGTAAAAGGCCGCTTGGATAGCCTCGAGATCCAATCTCTGTCATGGACAAGAAGCCGGATTATGTAGACCACTTTGGACGTCTTACTAGAACAAGGCACCTATTCATAAAGCAGAAATCCTGAAGAGAGGTTTTTCCGTGCCGATAGTCTTCTAATAATTGTTACCTAAGAATACCCCACCAATTTCGGCAGGATTTTCTGCATGGAAAACCTGAAGGCGAGAGAAGACTAGTACTTCAGAAAGGCCTCATTTCCTAAAGGAAGTACAACAAAAAACTAGAAATCATTTCGACGCGTCACATCTGCGTACCACGGTGCACACCTTCCCCTTCATCTGAAGGCCTGTATTAATACAACAGTGAACAGATTTCAAACCCAAATTAGCTTTGTTTTGTTATAATTGTCTCCAACACTTTTTTGATGTCGATTTGTTTCATTACGTTTACATTTTTTTTCGTGATATAATTTTGGATACCATAATTTTGACCCACCCTGTCCTTATACATCGCTCAGCACTCACCTCCTCATCATACCGATGCTGAATGAAATTTGAGAATTAGAACGAAGGAGACTATGTTATTCCCAATTTTGAAAGCTTGAAATACTTTGCACAATCTGAAGCACCCTAATTTCTGCGCTTTTTATCCCAGTCACACTTTCATCCACCTCATTGTGAACATAATAACAGTGGAGTCAAGATGCCTTACAACTTTTGTTCGGCTTCACTCTACATCACACCTATATGGAGAAAACTATGGAAAGATTGTAAGCCCTAGGATATTACCCTATCTGCATTCCTGGGTAATTTAGTATCACATTGCGCGACAAACTCGCCAACAAAGTTATTCAAAGGTTGCTTTCAGTTTTGATCAAGAAGTAAACGCTGTTCCTAATTCAGGGCTATCGCACTTACGTTGCGCTGACTTACATCGGTTTCAACATTGTCGGTTTCGTCGTGAACTTCTGGGTGCTGTACGTTGTTGCACCGTTGCTGTTCGCTCCAGCAGTAAAGGTTAGCTTTTCTCGAGTATTATCATGCTGCACAAGGCTCTAGTGTGAATGTAATTGTGATATTCTCCAAAAATTTTCGGAAGCACGAAAGGGGACCTGGATGGCCCATGTCCCGTTATGTATGGTATGTAAGTATCTAACGACATTAACCCCATTATCCGTTGTCCGTTGTTTGGTAAGCTAATCGCAGTAGTGACCTACTGGGATTAGCTACCTACTGTCATCATGACGTATTCGTTCTTTTAACAACTATTGGAAAGATCACTTTACAGTAGCCCAAACCAGTATTTAATCCTTTTGGCCCTGGCGTGGCAATTGCCACCATCAAATCCAAAGGTCTGCATTACCGCTGCAACAACACATTTTTTCTAGTCCTGCTAAAGGCTGCTTTAGTCAACCTTCCCTTCCATCATTAAGCGTTGAACCCGCTTTTTCATTGCGTGTTGCTGTTACTATTACAAGTATTTGTGTACAAGTGCAACAACGAATCGACGCCGGTCCTCGAAACCTGCCAAGTAGCTGTCACTTTTTTCTGAAATACTTGAAATAGATCCATTCCATTATCAAAATTATGGGATATAATGTTGTGCAAGATTAGAAACTTTTTCGTCATAACTGCGAAATTTGGAATTGTTTCGACATAAGCTCAGAAACTAAGAAGGTATGCCAATTTTCAAAGCTTCCTATTTTCTTAGTTTTTTATCGAGTAGCTTCCAAATTTCGCCATAACGATATTTATGGACTCATAAGTAATAAACAATAGCTAGAAGAAAATTTTCTTCCCTGGTTCATAATTAGCTCTCCAAGCAAATTGCAGGGACCTTCTAGGTGCATGGCAATGTAGTGAATGACGTGGTGCTACTCTTCTGCAACCCCTTTGAGGTAAATCCCCTCCACTTTTGCGGCTAGAAAATCAACATCGATCAGCAGCAACTGGAATCAACTGAACCCTTTTTTCATCGTCTTTATGGAAGGAGAAAGAAGCGATGAGTGGCATCCATTCCCTATTTCCACACAAAAAATATAGGGGCTCCTTCCGCGGTGTATTCTTTTTCTTATGGAAGAATGGCTTCCGATCTGGTCGTCATGAGAAAGCAGGGTGTTCTGAAAGAGCAGCTCCAAACCAAAAGCATGAGCGGTAATCGAATGTGATCAGCCGTGCATTCTATTATACATATACTTTTTCAGGTACCAAAAAGCATTCTCTTTTTTATTTTCGCCTTGGTTGTTGGAGATTTGACGACTATGATTGGTGAGTGGTAATGGTGGACCTCAAAGGAAAAATCGTCCCAAGCGTGAATCTATTGATTTCAGCGATGCTGCTACTGATCATAGAACTCGTATTTGGTACATGGCGATTTAGCGCTGCCACATGCACCTCGTATCTCGTACTGGATTCGATGAACAAGTAGGTTTTTTCTGTGGCAATCTGGTTTCTGTGTGCACACTCTTTTCTGTGGCGAAAAGTCACTCATTTCGATCTACAAGATGCCACAACTCGCTTTAACAAAATGAAAGTTCATTGAAAACCTATTCAACTGTAGAAGACAATTTGCAAACTGACTATATCTCTTGAAGATTTATCAAACGATTAGCAAGGTTACTTCCCAAATTGCCCAGCGTTCGCATTGGTTGGTTGTTGCAAAGTATCACGGTCAATCCACTCACCGCGGCGTGCTAGTGGTAAAGTGCAAATTCAACCCAACAAGCAGATAAGATTGGGCCTTTCTGCATTCATGGGCCTTCAATGTGAGAGGCTTTCTGATGCTAGAAAGCCTAAAGTTGGAATTGTATCGGTTCAATTTTAACAATTTTAAACACGCATGCGGCGACTCTAGTCAATTTAATTTGTGGCCACCCTGTAGATCCTTTGTCTTCCATGACTCCATAGCTTAACTCTGTCATTACGAATGCCTTCAACTGGCTGAAAATTCAGCAGTGAAAGGTGCTATGAACGTGTAATCGGGGCGTAGCCCTACCTCCGTAGTGAGCGTTCTTTGTAGATCGGCTGAATAAAGGGTCTTGCTTGTTGTTCAGGTTTGTTGCTCCGATGATCGTCTTTCTGATAAGTAGAACATGTTACACTACCGTTTGCCTTGACAAAGCAAGAGGAGAGCGAGCTGCAACCCTAAAAGTGAGTCACACATTATTCCTCATGCATCTGGGCCATGGTGGTTTATGATTCTTTATTCAGTCTAACAACGATAACTTCAAAATACTTCCATAGACTGATTTGATTTTTGTGTCAAGCTGGTATTGAAGCCACTAGACATTGTGCGGCAGGTCGAGCTAATGCAAGGTCTTGCGCACTGAAATATGTATGAATGGCGCTCAAAGGCAGTATGGGACTCCATACCAATTCATTAATCGAGGGAAACAGAGAACTAAGCCCTGTCGCATAGGGGGCATCGTGGTGGCAATACATACAAAACTGCGTAGAAAATCTCCTTTTTCTTAGAGACAGGACCAAGTCCAAGGCGAGAGAGGAGGGTGCGTTAGCAGTCCTCGTTGTCTCCAAAACTTCCACACCTAAGCATCGACCCCAACAGCGTGGGCCCCGTACCTTGCGATAGCTCCCTACCGTCGATTACTAACACCGATAACTGTCCAGCGAAAAATTAGATTACTGCATAGGCCGAAGGCTGGAGTAATAGCTTCCTTCTTACCACCTCATCTATCCATCGACATATAAACGTCCTGACGGAGCTAGTGTGTTAGCAAAGAAGAACTTTGATAACTGATGTTGTGCGAAGTGACATTCTTTTGGTGTGCGTATCTTGGCGTCCAACATCGCTCCGGCAAGGCCAGCGTATACATACACTTGATGAAGAGGAAGGTAGTGGTCGCCATATTGCTAAAGTAACAATCCTGATAAAATTTCTCGGATCACAGCGGTCGAGAATGAAATTGTGGATTCCGAGTTGACTGAAAATCATAAAGAAAAAGCAAAAGAAATCGTCGATGGAGCCCTTAACTAAGGACTTCCTCTGTTCCCCCTTCAAATGAGGGGAAGGCGTGTCGGACGAGATGTCTGAACTTGCTTACTCCATGACTTCACTGACCGGACGAATTTGAATCGGACGCTACGTCGTAATCGACGCTGCGTGTCATGGACGGCGCGTGAGGTACTCGTTCATTGGCTCGAAAGCTGTTCTCATTTAAATTTATAAGGTCCTAGCGTCATTCTTGCACCCTTTCGAGCCGCGAAACCGCACAGCTGTGATACCCGCGGGCTACTCCATCCTACCAACAGATGGATTGTTAGACACGACCTCCTCTGGGGTTCGGGGTTTCAACTTCCTGGCTACTGGAGGTTCCAATCTATCCACGTGGAGCTGTTTTCTTATTTCAATGCTAGAATAGCTTTCGTATATGTTTGGTTTGGAAAACTTCATGCTTTTCGAAAAAAAAAACAACACATCACACTACTCAGTGGAAGTAAGCCTCAGTCATAAATTCATGACTTCATATGGGATCAGTCAAAAACTAGTTGCTTTGGCACTGAAGAAAATATTCACGCTGACAATTGTCGATTCAGGACTAAAAGCACAGCTCGAGAACGAAGGGGTTAGGGTTATTGCGCTCGAAATAGTAGTAGGAGTGGTGATGACTGGTTTGCCAGTTAACAAAGAAAATGAGGAAATGCATGAAGATCCTAAAATCTCTTTGCACGCTTATCATATGGGTGGAGTTTGCGCCCCCCTTCACAAGGACCTCACTGATTGACTCAACCCTTTACCGTAATTCACCGTGGAAAGGAAATAGCCAACCAATGAGGATCTTGCAAGATTCTGTTGCTAGGCCATGCAAAAAGCGGGCCATGCGATTCCAAGTATATACATCAGCTTCTTCTGCATTCTTTTGCTACTGGTGAACAAGTCAACACAACTGTGTGTGTGTGTGTGTTTCTGGGACAATAACTCCCTACCCTTCCGACCGCGGAATCTGCCTTTAACCCTAGTCTGGAGTTCCTATACTGCTTGCCGTCGGGAAATTTTCTTGAGACTTCTCCATACTGATACGGGATCTTGAAATGTGGCCCCATTTCAAATTTAGTGCGTCACTTTCAGTATGCCGCTCTTCAAGTGCTGATTGCTCTCGGTTGCGTGATGGTGCTTCTGTGGCCAGTGTTCGCGTATTCTCAGGTGAGTGGTGTTCTTAAATCAATGATCAATCAACTAGAAGGAGCCATGGAAGGAGTTGTGACTTGATTTCAGGTCTTCACATTTTATATGAATCCGAACAACATTACAAAGGAGGTCACGGTAATACGCAAATGTGGATTCCTTCCCCCACCAGGTGACTCTCAAAAAGCTCATTGACTGTTAATATTCTTTATTTGTGTCAAAAACATGCCATGGGAGAGAAGTATGAAATCATGAAGTAAGTATGAAACCGGAGCCGCGAATGGATGTGTCAGATCAGGATGTGGGAAAGTTGTGCCACCCTCTCATATGCGCAGTTTGGGCGCTATTACTCAGGAACTTGCAAACGTCGATCCCTGTGCAACCCTCTCCGCCCGCTGCGGTTGTTGAAGAGCTCAGTGTTGGTGGCAGCGACTACACGCAACTTGGATCACGCCGACGGCTACCCCACTTGAAGATGAGATACGAGATGGGAACATAGCAATTGATGTGCTGTGATAAATAAAACGCGGTCAAATACGCCCCTTCCTCATCCCAAGATAAAGTGCCGCTAAAAGAGAGGGGGCGTCTCAGTCGGCGGGGGTAATTCGTTCTTCTTTCTCTTTTTCTTGTCTTTAATTACTCTGATATCGCCAAACTAATTCTTGGAAACCAGTCGGATCGCCCAGCTGACGCCGGGCTCTCCTCCTTATTGGGAGATCCCCTTCTGGAGTAACAATCTTGGGTCACAAAAACAACATGATTAATTCATTTCTTGGGAAATTATCGCTAAAAATCCAAAAATCGTTGGCTATAACAACAATATCAGGTAAACTCGGTGATATCGTACGAAACCCAGGGGAGGAAGAATCAGGGTACTGATTGGTAATCGCAGCGGCTTCAATTATAAACAATTATAGAAGTAACCTCTGGACACCTCGGAAAATGATGTTAATTTCACCTAGTGTGAAGAAGAAGCCAGTCCAGTTCGGCGTTTTGAGAGCGTTTTGCGCTCTTATGAAAGAGACCCCCGGATTACAAAGATCCTCAACACACAGCTATCAGGAAGACTGTTTGCGGAATGCTCCTCCCGAGTTATCCGGTTTTCGGTGTTATCGAATGGGCACATTGTTATATATAACCTGGGCACTGAATGAAATTCAGCTCTATGAGCCGCTGGTTTCCGTCCCTCTAATAATAATGTGTTGCTCTTTAATACGTTCAACACATATGCAGCCTTACTCTTGGAACCGTTTGTTCTCCACCTCCCTTCTCCCGCCCCTCTCCCCCTCTTCTACCCGCCACTCCGGCTGCCACGGCAGGTTGTAGAATGAGGCTGATCGTGAGTGTACTTGATCGGTGTTCATATAGCCGTTGTGGACGGGTTGCGAGACAAGAGTCCCCCTGAGGTCGTCGCGCAAACGAAAGTAGGTCACCGCACGCGGCGGCTATCAGGTTCTTGCAGGTTAAAACGTGGCACTTTGCTGGGACTACGCCAAACTTCCCAAACGCCGTTGACGTCGCACGCGGTGACCTACTTTTGGCGCGACAGTCGCGGGGGACTCTTGACCGTCTCCCGTTGTGGACGTTATCACAATCAGATACCACGCTGGAATAATATGGTCAACACGAATATAGAACTAACTCTTGAAAGCGGCTGTTCTCCCCTCCCTCTCCCCTTTATCCCCCTTCCTCCCACTCTATCCCTGCCTCCCTCCCCCTTTATCTCCCCTCCCTCCCCCTTTACCTCCCTCCAGCTGCCACGGCAGCACCATGCAGAGTGAGGCAGAGTGTACTTGATCGGTATTTATACAGCCGTTGTGGGTGTTATCATAATCATGATCATCATCAACACTATGAGTCGCATCCTTTCGGAATCCTTGCTTCTGCTAGCGGTTGGTCCGGACGGACAGAACGACACACACACACACACACACACACACACACCGACAAACCAAAGTGGTTCATATAAAGTGATTATCAGCCACAATCCTTTCTGCCCCCTCCAAACATGATCCCGTCCCAACCTGTACATCACTTGGTAGGACCAACGCCTCGCTGTAGATGGGACATGCGCTGCGAATCTCGCGAAATTTGTCTTCGGCGCCTCTTATCAGCCCTTATCAGCTGATATCAGTTTTGGTCCTCCACCGAATATGTTCCCGTCCCACCTTTCACATCACTTGTTTAAACCAACGCCTCACTGCTGCTGGGACATGCCTGAACAACTTATGGAAAATCCCGCTTCGGCACACCTTATCAGCCTTTGTCTTTTGTTATCTGTTTCTGTCACCCGCCAAATGTGTTCCAGTCTCACCCACTACACCGTGTGTTGGAGCCAACGCCTGAATGCCGCTGGAACGCATGCAATGAATTTCGCGACAATTGCATTCCAACGCCCTTTATCAGCCCTTATCAGATGCTATCAGTTGCTGTCACCCACCAAAAATCTCCGCATTCCACCTCCTATACCATATCTTGACATCAGTCCCTGACGACTGCTGCGACGCGAGCTATGAATTTGTGACATTTACATTCTAACGCTCCTTATCGGTCCTTATCAGATGTTATCGCTTTCGGTCTCTCACCAAATATGTTCCCGTCCCACCCCCTACGTCATACGTTGAACCCAACGCTCGAATGCTGCTAGGACACATCCAATGAATTCTAGGACATGTGCCTTCTAACGCTCCTTATCAGCCTTTATCAAGTCTTATCAGCTCCTATCACCTGTCATGTTCCGGTTCCAGCCCCTATACCTCCTGAAACGAACCCCTGATGCCGCTGCGACGCGCGCTATGAATTTCGTGACACACACACACACACACA
>KZ345362.1:68896-85098 GCA_002352805.1 Teladorsagia circumcincta
ACAGAGTTGTCCATGCCAATGCGAATGTTTGAGAAGTTCATGCATCACAACAGCCTGTATCGACCAACGGCCGATTCCGCGACAGCTGCTGCGCGGTCTGTCTCTGGGTAAGATTTGCTGATGCTCCTCTCAAGACCACCGGGAAGTACACCCTCTTTGGAAAGGTTCCACTCCCCAATTTCCGAACCTTTGAACAGGCCACGGTTGGGTTACATAGAGCTAAGCCCGCTACTGCCAAACCGTAATGAAATTGCTTTGAAAGCCTTTCAAGCAAAGAGATAGGGTCTTTCGAATTCCGTCAAGTCACCTCGAGGACAGTGAAATTTTCATGCGAGTTTTCGCCACTCAAAGGACAACATCTCTCCAATTTCTTGAGCTTCCAAAAAAAGTGAAGACAATTTCGGAAAGCTGAAGGTTTGCGCTTTCTGACATTGTATTTAGCTTCTTCCTAGTCCTCTTTTCTGAGGAGATAATTGCGTCGAGGTTGTATCGAGGACGGTCTCTAACCACTCAAAAAGGGGCTTTCCTCCTCACCGTTGCGGAAAATTTCGTGTGCAACACTCGAATTGTATCTAGTATACATCCCCTGAGCGTAAGAGGTCGCAAAATGGGCAATCGCCATCGCCCGCTTTCGCCTCGGTATACGCCATGCATCCGACCGTCACTCAAAGCGGAACACTCGATTGGAAGGCGTTGTACGATGATGACCGATTGACAGAATCTGTATTGTAGCAAATACATCTCCTATAACCGACAAACCGCTTCATCTGCTTAGGGCTTTCCTTGACTGTTGTCGTTTTGCGACAGCGTTCTTTACAACAGTATCACTGTCACCGAGGTATTATTAATTGCGAGCAGAAAGAATATTTTATGTAATGTTCGCTCGCACATACTCGTTTTCTGCTGCGATACACGCTCTTCCTCCTATTTGCACCACGATGCCAGTGATGCGGTTGCTGCCGGCCCCCACAGGTACGACCCCCGTCGAGGATTTCCTCGACCGTTATTCACCCTGCAGGAGAGTACGGTATAGGATGGCTCACGCGATTCCTCAACACCGTAACTGCGGAAGGAAGGATGCCGGATGCCTGGAGAACAAGTACTATCATAACCATCTTCAAGCAGAAGAGTGACGCGGAGGCTGATCTAACTACAGATGAATCAAGTTGACTGCTCGTACCATGAAGCTGTACGAACGATTGGTCGACTCAAAGCTGCGGGAGCTGGTTCCGATCTCCCAGGAACAGTCCGGTTTTATACCTGGAAGGCAAGAACGGAGGCAAGTATTGGAGAAATATCGAGAAAAGCGCTGACCGTGCTACGTTGCCTTCCTCGAACTGGAGAAGGCGTTCGACCGCCTCCCGCGAGCAGTACTGTGGAGATCGCTCAGAGAAGGGAACGTGCCAGAGCACCCGATCTCCCTGGTGCAAGACATGTACGGTGGGGCTAAGATCTATATCTATACGCTCCCCACACGGCTTCACGAAGGAGTTGGACAGCACAGTCGCGGTGCACCACGGATCAGCTGTGAGCCCGTTCCTCTTCGTGCTAACCCTAGATGTCCTGGTAAAGGGATTAGTCGAGGGGCCATTGAAGACCATCCTCTATGCCGACGACATCGCTCTGATAGCGGATAGCAGAGAGGAACTCCAGGGCAAAGTGCAGAAATGGCAGGAAGTGTTGGCAGAAGGTGGTTTCCGACTGAAAGTCAAGAAGACCAAGTTCTCAAGCTCCGAATAACGTATAGAGCCAATCGTCGGCCGTGGAGAGTCCATCGAAAGAGCGGAGGATTCCCGATACCTCGGGAGCAACCTACTCTGACGGTAGTGTGGAGCAGGCAGTGGAGGCACGGATTAACGCGGAATGGATGAAATGGAAGGAATCCACTGGAGTCCTCTGCGATCGAAGGTGCCCCAGAACGCTCAAGGGGAAGGTGTGTCGGACAGTCGTGAGGCCTGCGATGCTCTACGGCAGCGAGTGTTGGCCCCTCACTCCGCTGAAATGAGGATACTGAGGTGGGCCAAGGGTCAACCCTGCGTTGCGCAAAGAACAACGAGGGGGTCGCATTTGGCCGATTGAAAGGGGGGTCGCATACAGAGGGACCAAGGGGTGAAAGGCTGAGAGGAATGGTCCCAAAAGACATGAAGTTACCATAAACTCAATAGTAATCATGTTTTAGGCTTGGCTGTCTCGCGCCGATCTCCCTGCATGAATTACTCCATCGTGAAAAAATCCGTGAAACATTCCTGAAGTCTCAAGGAGAAGTGGCAGTGTAGAGCAGTTCTTGGGAAAATAAAACAACCATCAAACCATAAAACACACAATGGTACCGCAAAACATACAATGCAATTTGATCATGTACTATCACCTTCTTCGGGAAAGTGGAGGACCTTCAAATGCGAGTGCGACTTCCACCCACAGACAGGTGCACGGCGTATACCCGAGCAGGCGTTTCCCCATAAAAACGCCTTCTCTGTTAGCGTTCGTAAGCAGACAAACCTTCCCAAGAAAATTTTGATGCTTTTAAATCAAATCTAAGCGGAACAAAATGTAGCGAACTTGCTGGATTGAATTTCAAAGACCCCTTAAAAAATTGCAGCAGAAGAAAGAATTCCATGAAAAGTTAACGCTATCAATAGAGTACTCTTCGCGTATATTCCAACGGTCTTTACCGCTACTCATTTTATGAAGTTTGAAGGAAGTTATGGGTTCTTGAAGATTGCAATGTCGCGGTTAAGAGAAAAGGCTTGAAAAAAAATTCTGTGAAAAAAAAAACAGAACGACGAGACTATTTTTTGAACGAGTGATTTTTCAAAAAAGTTTCAGCGCTCATTTGAAAGCTCTAATCTTCTAGTTCCTAATTAGCCTTAGACATTTGCAAAAAGTTAATAACGAAGAAGGTTATGAATGTTTGAATGTCGAAAACTCGCGTGTGCACAAAAACGGAACGACGGGACGATTTTTTTAAATATTGATCATCCGCAACATTTCAAATGCTTTTTTTAAAGCAAACTATTTGAATTTTTAAAATTCTGGTGTCCGGTCCGGCTTATACAAAAAGGAGATGTGGAATTCCGCGAGAATCTCGGCAGATACCTGAAATGAGAGACCTCTGGGGACACAATAGTACGTGGATTCATAGCAAATTCTCTCAATTACTTAAACTAAACCATTAATATTAGGTGTTTCAGAAAGTTCTGTCGTTTTCTGACAGCCCACAGTTACATGTTTCTTTTTTCTTGTATTCTTGAGAAACTGCCATTAGTGCGGAAACCATTTGTAGAGCTTTCCCTGCTCTATCGAAGCGTACCTCAGGTTTGCTCTGAAACTTTTTCTTAAGACTTTTACAATGGTCTGAATGCGGTATACTTGATCACCAAGTTAGCATGATTTTCTTTTTCTAGCCTTAAATAGACTAGAAAGTAGCGGGAGCAGACCAAAATATTGACGATGCACTTGGCTCAAATTCGCGCGGAATATGCTACATAGCAGTTCTTCAAAAAGTTATTGTAACGGAAGTGAGAGCCTTGGGTATGATGAGAGTGGTGGTCGGATCTCAGAGGTTGCCACCCATTAGCCAAAAAATCTTATTGAAGCACTTGTGCACGGGACTATTGAGGAGGCTTTGCCCTACCTGTACGTATATGGTTTGTGGAGCCAAGCTATACGGAGGTAGCTGGAAAGCCCAAAAAATGTGATAGAGGCGTGCCGCGACAAAGCCCTAATTGGAAGGGTCGCCCATAAATATCTAGCTCTTTTATGTGTTGAAAGCGACTCTCTCTCCTGCTAACTTGCGAAGTACAATGAAGAATGGATTCTTTCCTACAGCCCACGAAGCTTTGCTGAGTAGATCGACAACGAACAAGCTCGACAAATTTCGCAAAACCGAAATAGTGCTGAAGGAGGGTTATGGCGACTTTCATGAGATCAGCGGCCTGTCTAGCTCTTAGGAACCAGGTGGAACTGTTATAGTGGCGAAGTACTCCTGACAATATGTCAAAACACTCTCAGAACTCTAGCTTATTTGGCTGATATCAATCATTATAATAGGACCGACTCGTCCCTGACAGGCGGCCTGGACGCACATCACACAACCAACCCTGCCCAAGTTGAACCAGCTAGGCTACGAAGCGATACTGCCAAAATCATACTCACTAGACCTTTGCTCTATCAATCACCACTTTTCCGAGGATCGCGACAGCTCCCTCAAAGAGAAATGCATCAAAACCCAACATTATGCTGAAATGGCCTCCCCTCAGTTTATCGCCTCCAGAGCTCGAGCACAACAAACTTATATACCCATTGGAACGGCGTCTTATAGCAAAGTTCGATTATTTGAACAGTTTTATTCCAACTTGGATAGTTAAGTTTAAGCCGAGATGCATGCGTTTGAAATTCGAGGTCGAAAAACGACAGAACTTTCTGAAACACCTAATATTCGATTTTGTCTTGATTTCCCGTCTCGCGCGAGTGGAAAACGCGCTCCACGCCACCTAGCGCCCGCTAAGGGCGCGAATTGCTGTGTTCAAAATTCATTTCATGCTTTTCCGATGTTATTTTATGGTTCCTTTATTTAATCAATCTTTCATTCTTTCTTGCTTTACCGCTAGGGGTGTGGGGAGTTGAAGGCTCCTAAGGGTAAGCCAGAGGGGGGAGAGGAACTCTCCCCCTCGGGCTTAACCTCAGGAGCCCTCAGCTCCGCGGAAGGCATGCGATGTCGGGGTGACAAATAGGAAATATTGCTTACGGGACTTCCCGTTGAGCAATATTTCCTATGTGTCATTTGCATTTGTGTGTGACGGTCGATGCATGCTCCCTACGATTCTGAATCCGATTTTGAATCTGATACCCTCCGTTTTCTTGCGCTCTCGCTCACTAAGTTCTTATTTGCTCTGTGTTAGCTTGAAAGGAAACTGTGGCGCTCGCTGCATTCGTTCAAATGGAATGTAGGTCGTGAAGAAATTGGCATTTTTATTTGAAAGTATTCCGTGGAAGGAAGAGGGATGACGATGTGTTCCTAGAAAACCGAGATATTGACTGACTGACTGATGACTCAAAGGTCATTTTGTGCGGCAAGAAAGGCTAGACTCTGGGTTATCAGCGCAAGGATTAGTTTTCGATGGAAAAAAAAACACAGATGTCCAACAGGGGGGTCGCACTGACACCTATCGAATTGAAGGGGTCGCAAAAAATTTGGAATTCGCACAACGCAGGGTTGACCCTGGGTGGGCCTGCAGCTGGACGCGACTGTACAGGATCATAAATGAGGACGTCAGAGCGGTCATGCAGACTGCCTTGTCCAACTGAAGATGCGCGAGCAACGTCTGCGGTGGTATGGGCACGTGCTAAGGAGGCAGCAGGACCACCCAGTAAAAACAGCGATGGACTTCGAAGCACAGTGCAAGCGACCGCGAGGAGCCCCAAAGGAGTGGTGGAGAGACGTGAATAAGAAGGACCTGAGTGAAGTGATGGCCACAGCAAAGGATGTCCTAGACAGAGCAAAGTGGCGACGACTGACGAGGACAGCGGACCCTGCGACTGCGTGAGATTAGCACTAGGGAGAATAACCAAATTTGGAAAAGGAACAACCCGGCTTGTTGAAAAGCTCGATAGCGGAATGTTCAGAAGGGGTCGTGGCTAGATACATATTGATTAATTTTCGCTAAGAGATAATGGAGTTAGACCCAGTTGTCGAATCGGCTCACTTTCGGTGACTTTCCGTTTAGCAGGCCTACAACTTAAGTCCTCTGCAACGAAGAAGTTAATCATTAGATTTGTTTAACCGATGAATCCGTTTTGACCGCCACGATGTAAAAAACATCGAATTGAGCAGGAAAATTCCATTTGAAAGAAGACACATCTATAGAGACAATCTGTCACCATAGTTGTAGCCTCATATCGTACACCCAAATCTGCAGAAATTGAACTAGCTCACTATGAAAGGTTTCTGCAAAGTACCTACTCAATAAAAATCTTTCCCCTACTGACTGTCCTACTTTCATCTTTCCAACCATCACGATGGCTCTGGAAAGAGGATTGCTTTGGAACCCAACGACCTTACGACACCTTTTCAAGATCGTCTCCCCCCCCCCTTACAGAACACCGGATTTCGAGCAACCGGACTACGTAAACACGTTTCGTAATAGCAAAGGTTTCTGAAATGTATAGCCCACATTTCATTTGAAGAATCTGCTCTGTTCAAGGCATGCATTTGAGGTTCAAGGAAAAAGTATGAGGTTAAATGTCAAAAACTCGCAAGGCATCTGAATGACCTCACAATACACACTATGGCATTGGCTGTCATGAATCGAACATCATTGCTACTTTTTCCATATTCTTCTACCATATTCACCCTCTATTACTTATGTTCAGGAAAAAAATTTCATTACAGGTAACGACTAGAAGAAAAATGAGCATTTCTGAATGGCTTGCAGTACTAATGGTATGTTTTGTACCCCTTGAGGAAAATTGTGATCTTTGACGTGACTGTCGTGAGGTTTTGCAGATCTGTTCTCTATACGGGATCGGATCAGCATGGTATTCAAACTACTGTAACGCGCATCCGTACTTCTGCGCAAGAGGAATGGGAAGATAGTCAATTTGCTTCTTCAATAAAATATTCTATGTTCTTGCTAGCACGCCAACGACATCTAAACGCGGTTGTGTGTTCCACTTTGCAGTCCACATGGGACATTGTGACGCTATTCCGCGCCCCACCCGCGTAATCCCCTTCCCTCGCGATTGCGCAACATTTTTCTTTATTGTTTGTGTTCATTATGAAAGACACACCACAGCATAACGTGAGTAACATGATTCACGGACACGGTATATATGAGGGGTCTTGTCCAGTGAGGGGGGGCATCGTGATGCAGTTTCTCCAGAAAGCCAAGGCAACTGCGAACCAGGGGGAGTGTAGGCAGTCTAGGGGGTGGGGGTGAGGGCAGTCACTTGACATGCGTGTGAAACTGGAATGTGCGGTTTTACACAAGAACGCCGAGAAGCTGCATAATGATGCACCCTAACTGGAATAGACCCTATTCAAATATGCTTCGGCTTAGCAGTTGTTTCTTAAACCTAACGTAAATGGCACTTCTGTTCTTTCCTCGTTTGCTTTTTATTCTTGTGGAAAGGTGTTATAAATAGAAGAGAAGTAGAAGTGAATAAAAACCTCCACGGATCCTAAAATATTTCTATGCTGTCATTGGAACGAACACGTCCAAAAATATTTTTAATGTCCTCTTCGGCTAAAGTAAGTAAAATTCTGCGCGATTCATGGTTTGCATAGTTAGCACTCAAAATCTGATGCGGATATGAGGTGAAGCGGCTGCTCTCGCACAATCGCGCCGCTTCCGCGCGATCAAAAAAGTCAGAACGCGTGCTGTCGCCGGAGTGTCAGTTCGCATTTGAGCTCATGCGGGTGTGGTACAAGAAATGAAAATTGATGTTATGCGTAACCATCGCACTGCGCCCGTTTAGTTGTTCCGCAAGCGATTGCAGCACTCCCATATTTATATACCAAATTAGCTGCGCACGCATTCGCGCGCATCACACAGGACTGCAATGGCATGAAGCAGACACTGAAACTTTTATAGTGCATCGTGGCAAACTCCGCCCTTCTCGGTGGCGCCCATCAACAGCAAATGACCCCCCCCCCCTCCTTAACCCACCTTGATCCACATTTCCAGGCTTCTGGGCGCTGTTTGAATCCACCTATAATATCACGTGGCAAATCCGCCTACTTTGACGCATCCCCACCCACCAATACCTGCTGAACTCTCCTCCGTCGTCGGACTTGAACCACTTCTTTCCCCTCTTCAGGACTTGGAAATGAGTTACAATGTTTCGTGGATAACCGCGTCCTTTTCAGTTCATGCCCCATCCACCAACAGCCGTAGACCTCCCCTCCGTTGTCATGCTCTATGTACATTTTATCCGACCCCCAGGACCTCATGGAGCCGAGTTAAATTTTCCGCGGATAAACGTCCACTCTGGTTCACTGCCCACCCAGTTATAGTTGGCCTTGGCCTTGGCCTTCCTTCCGTTTCGGTCTCTATCCACCTTGTTCCCGGTTTCCGAGACCTCTTGATGACGAGATATGAGTTTGAAGCAAACTCCACCCACCTTTGTGCTCGACACGCCGACCATTAACATTTAGCCTCCCCTCCTTCTCTGAACTCTATCCATCTTTTTCCAGCTCTTCGAGACTTCTCCGAACCGAATTATGAGGACTTATAGGAAATGGTGTCCACTTCAGGACACGCTCCACACATTGTGGGAGGGCCTCCGAGTACGTTGTGTGAGCACTGAACACCATAGACATACTCCCCTTCAGCAGTTTTTTCCTACTCCGTAGGCTTTCTCCTAACCGAGTTGTGATTTTTTTCACTAAACACCGTTTTTTTTTCGAAGAACGCTCCGCGTACCGAAGGTGGGTTTCTCAATTTCGACCCAGCTTACCGAAGCACACCTATACCCACTTTTTCCCCAGTCTGGAAGCTGTTCGTGGCTGAATTCGCGATCATGGTTCTCAGTACCGCTCACTAAGATGCACGCCACGCCCACTGCGGGCGAGACTCCGCTTAGCTGATGTATGTTTCGTACTTTGTGAGATATGGTGCACCCATCCCTCACTTGACCCGGTCTCTCCAGGTGAATCTACAAAAAGTAGGGATCTTCGTGACAGACAGACACGTGACACACACACACACAGACAGACATAGCGCATTATACAGGGTGACCAGGAATTACTGTAACAAGGACGCAAAAAGAACACCTCGATTCCTCTGAAGCCTGATAAGTGCACCAGGCTGAAGTTACCCCGGAGAGGAACCTCTAGGCACACCAGCAAGATAGACCGACTGCACACAAAGCAAATATTGTGCAATATCGCACCACCGTAACTTTCCGAAATTCACGACATTAAAGGAGTGGCAACCTTATTCTCTCATTTCAAAGCAAGTGGGCTATTCTACACGGAGTCTACTGATGATGGTG
Source organism: Teladorsagia circumcincta (assembly GCA_002352805.1). Classification (NCBI taxonomy): domain Eukaryota; kingdom Metazoa; phylum Nematoda; class Chromadorea; order Rhabditida; family Trichostrongylidae; genus Teladorsagia; species Teladorsagia circumcincta. Next base: position 77,891 of record KZ345362.1, read on the forward strand.
GGCTGCAGCAAGTATCACTAAGCCATCCATGAACAAAGAAGATCCTAGGACAAGCTTGATGTCACCCTACCTACACAACAGGCACGATGCGTTCCCGAGATGACTTCACTCAGGTATAAATGCAGACAGCGCCTAGTCGGAGAAGTGATATTGTACCTTGTTCAGTAACTTCCCATGAATATGTTGTTGGCGTCCACATGTTCCTCCGTGGCCCTGTTTCTTTCCCACGATCACTTTATCTTGTTACCGTAATTTCTGACTACCCTGTATACAGTAGGGACAGGGATAGCAAGGATAGCGCATTATATATCGTAGGGATTGTTCACGACACGGTGAATAAGGGCCGAGGAAATGTTCGACGCCGATAGTGTGCGGGAGAGCGCGACTGAACACAAAAAAATCTCGACAGGCTCTCAACTGATTTCAAGCCTGGTTGACGCCCCATTTTCAATCAAGTGATTACCAGTAGAACTCGTCATGGAAGAAAGTAATAAAACTATTTGGCTTATATCTAGTCTAGCACTTTTACATATGCTACACTCCGTTGCAGAGCTGTGCGATATACCCCAGGTTTGAATTTCTGAAGTTGCTAGAGGCTGAATACTTCAATGGCGTATATATTTGATTCAGCGTATAGAGAAACTTATTAGAGAGTCTCCATGTTCAGCTTTCTTGAAACCTCGTTATTTATTTTTCTATGGTGGAATACTTATTATGCCTGAAGTTTCGGCAGTTTCGTAGGCGTCAAAGGCCTGAAAGCATATCGAAACGTCTTGCAATGTTACTATCCCCGCCCACAGCAACCTATTCCCAGCGAAAGTTACAACACACTTGAATTACAATAGAGCATACAGCATTAACACCCCTCCCACTCCCTTGCTCCATTGTTCTCGAAGCTGGGCGGTCAAATCCAGCACATCCTGGGTAAGTGCTGTACTTATGGCAAGCGATGGTCCTAAGTTGAGCAGAAACTCCAAACCCTCATCTACCGAATCTGTCCCGACCACCGTACAACGCTCTAGTGGTGTTGCATTCGGTACAATGAAGTGGTCAGCGAGAGGGATTTTTTGATTTCAAGTATGCATGTTTTTCCTCAAGTTTTCCTCTTTCGCGATCTCGGATTTGCGCGCAAGAATCTGATTTCTGCTTGAAATTGCTTGCCATACATCGTTATTAATCTTCATCGGAGCTACCTTTTACCGGTGCTGATTCAATGAATGCACTTCGCCCTCCTTCGTCGACGTCAGAGTAGTCAGAAGTTGTGGGAGAAGCGATGAAGCTATTGCCAAAAGTATTGACGAACATATGCGATCGTTGCGATTCCATCATCTTACCAAGACAATGGTTTTTCGCGAGGTGGACAAAAACCGCCTCCATCAATAAAGGTCACTGTGTTACACTGCTCAAAAGAAGTCCCTTCGGGAAGAAAATTGTTAGAGGCACTTGCCATCAAGCAACGATCTCCACAAATAAACAACAGGGAGGATTTCGTGGAAGCGATGAGACTTCTGAGTTGACGATGAATAAGAGCCAGTACTGTGAAAAGTCACGCATACTCATTTCCAGTGGTTTTTATTTCGTTCGTAAATGCACTAGATGAGGTGGTCATCTTTTTGTTGCTGACATTTGTCCTGGTTTGTACAGTAGTCTCACTACTGTATAGAATTGTAACCTTGCAGAATATCCCGTTGACGAGAGCATCGGCCTGATCAGTTAATGTTTTTTAAGTTGATGTCTTTTAGATTTGGAAGACTGTAGTATGCTCGATGTTTTTGTAGGTCTGTAGAAGCTGTTATTACAGCGAAAGTTAGCCAATAAAGCTTATTTCGGAAGAGTTCTCATCAGAAAAAAAGATGTAGATGTATGTTTCCTGTGAGGCTCAGGGGTAGTTCAGCAATATCTTACATTGGTTAGTGGCAAGAATTCGCTTTCTCGACTGGGGACTCAGCAGGTTTTTAGCCAATTTCAGCGGACCCTCTCTGCTCATGATAAAAATTTTCCCAATGAACGTCATAATCGAGCTGATGGACTACTGCTTCAGAAGAAGAGCGGAAGTGGTAGAATGGTTGATTCGCTCTTCGAAACTTTAGCCCAGGAACCCTTTTAATACCTGCCTCAAAACAACAGATCGCTTTCGCCAACTGTCACTGGATTTCACTTACTGCAAGAAGCGGTGACTTTTTAGACAGACAGTCTTGCAACTCTGTGGAGATACGCCTTGAGAGGAATGTTTTATGAGAAGCAACATCAACGGAACGCCCATCGCTCCGATGCCGCGTAAGGGACAACACATTTGGCATCGGTGGGGCTCCGACCTGCGATTTTCTCGGCTTTGTGCTTAGCAGTTACCTACTCTGACCAAAGTCAACCGTGACGTTCGCACCTTTTCAAGAAAGTTGCGAAATGCGACCCCCGCCCCCTTCCCAAACCACAGATGCGACCCTCTCGTTCGAATACACTGCGTTGCGAAACTATACGATATACCCCGAATTTTGGGTTCCTGAAGTTGCGAGCAACTGAGCGCAAAAGTGGCTAATGTCATTCGATTCAGCATATAAAAAACCTACAGAGGGGAATCTCCAAGCCACTTCATCAACATCCAGGGGTTTAGGGTCGAAAAAACGAAAAAATGGCCGTTGCAAAACTATACGACATAGCGAAAATTTTGACAATTTTTTTTAATACAACAAAAATTCTCTACAACATTCTACAATCATATCAGTACAGTAGTGTAGATGAGTTGTCTACGGATTCACCGTGAGACGCTTCCTCCTTGGGGAGCCCGATTTGATACGTATTCTACCAATTTTTATAGGCCTCCTCAGGAATCCGTGCAAAATCTTTCAGTAGCTCCTTTTGAAGGAGATGCATGGACTTGCAGCGACTGTCTCAGGAACAAAGACTACGAGCAAAGATGCCCCATAGGTTCCCCACCGGATTGCGATTTGGCTAACAAGTGGACTATTCAAGTAAATCTACATGATGGGCTACAAAGCAAGTCGAAGTCGACCTTATAACATGGGTAGCGGCGTTGTACTGCAGAAAAATATTGACGGCGATGACGATTCTGTATCGTAGAGGGCAGTACGCGATGAATGAGTGCTTACTGGTAGTTGGAGAAGTCCCTTGGGTGAGTCGTCAAGGCCAGATCCAGCTAGCCACGCCACTTGTAGACCATGCAGCACCATGACCGAACTCTTCTTCAGGAAAAGGATTTAATTTTTGCTCAAGTCATTCGTGTACTGGTGCCATCAGTCAGCGTGGCTGGAAGGAACATCTTATCGTTGGGAATCTACCTGTGACATCAAACTCCAGATAAGACTCCAGGTAGGTTTGTTCGGCCTTGAGGTGATGAGGGATTTAGTGCAACCTGTAGACAGGCTGAGTGTTTCAAAGAATATGAAGATGGGCTCTGACATCTCCGGCTACGGTCTACGATGCAGAATCGTCATCGCCGCCAATATTTTTCTGCAGTACAACGCCGCTACCCGTGTTATAAGGTCGACTTCGACTTGCTTTGTAGCCCATCATGTAGATTTACTTGAATAGTCCACTTGTTAGCCAAATCTCAATCCGGTGGGGAACCTATGGGGCATCTTTGCTCGTAGTCTTTGTTCCTAAGACAGTCGATGCAAGTCCATGCATCTCCTTCAAAAGGAGCTACTGAAAGATTTTGCACGGATTCCTGAGGAGGCCTATAAAAATTGGTAGAGTACGTATCAAATCGGGCTCCCCAAGGAGGAAGCGTCTCACGGTGAACCCGTAGACAACTCGTCTACACTACTGTACTGTTATGATTGTAGAACGTTGTAGAGAATTTTTGCTGTATTAAACAAATCGTCAAAATTTTCGCTATGTCGTATAGTTTTGCAACGGCCATTTTTTCGTTTTTTCGACCCTAAACCTCTGGATGTTGATGAAGTGGCTTGGAGATTCCCCTCTGATGGTTTTTTTATATGCTGAATCGAATGACAATAGCCACTTTTGCGCTCAGTTCCTCGCAACTTCAGGAACCCAAAATTTGGGGTATGTCGTATAGTTTTGCAACGCAGTGTAGTGCGAACGGACGGTTGACCCTGACTGTGACGCCGCGTGCTCCCCTCACATCAGCTTCAGCTTAAGCACGCATTTGCGTTTGAGTTCTTTCAGAAGTCGAACGTTTCGTCCATAACTGACTTTTTGGTAGCCAACCGCAGCAGTCGACAAAACAAAGCAAAGGTGATCATAGCGCTGCCCGACTTTTGTTGTCAGGGAGTTCACCAGCCCAGATTAGAATATTTCACATGGAGATTGCGGATCTTTTACGAAGCTCTTCTATGAATTGATAAATCTTTATTAAATACTCTTCGGTACATAAACAACATCGCAACTTATGGCGCAGTGAAGAACAGGAGTTAACGGTGAGCGAGATCATCGTCATCGTCAATACATTCCACATACAAAAAAACATTAAATGTCACAACTGATTGCTGAGTCCTTTCAAGGAAGATGAAAGCATGTTTGGCACACGGGATTATTTCTTCTGAAACAGAACCGCATAAACGGCAGCACTCGAGGCCAGCCGAAGGCCTTCAGCCTTTCCTAACCTTGCTTGACGAGTCGCCCTTCTTCACGGCTGCGCTCGACTTCCGCACGTTTTGAGCTGACGATTTGCCGACATCACTAGACTTCTTCGTCAGAGGCTTGCCACCGGGTGCGGCTGCTGTAGACTTCTTCGACATTGGTTTCGCAGTTGTCGGAGTGACCGACGAAGTCTGTGATATCTGGAAAGCCCTCAACATACATCCAATTCTGTAGAAATATGCAAATCAGCTACCTGACGAGTTGGCATGCCCTTCTTAGCCGCGACGGCTTGCGCGTCTGAGAATGCAACCCCTTTCCGCATCGGTTCCGTAGGCTGCGAAGGAGCAAGTGACGTGAGTGGGGAAGACTGAAGTCATCAAAGGTCACCATCCAAAATGAGAATTACTCCTACGGAGCGAGCAAGACCATTCATGGACGGCACTTTCTCTTGGCTAGACTCACCTGCAAGAAATTCGACGGCACCAAACCCCGCAGCCCGTTCAGCTCTCCCATGTAGAAACCATCGTCGTCCATCTCCCCATAAACAGTGATGATGTCTCCTTGTCGGAACGATAGCTCTACCTGCAAAGCTAGCTATACCAGGAGCAATCCAATAAGAGAAGAGACCACAACTCACCTGCTCAGCGTCCACGTTCGGACTCAATTGACGAGAATCGTAGTCAAACTTGGCCACCATCTTCTTTGTCGGTACACCATTTATACTACAAAAAGAGAGATCAGCTCACTCCTAAAACTTTACATAACGCATAATTTGATTACTGCCTACCCCGTATCCAACATGCCAGGTTGCATTCCAGTTGACAGGCCAGGTAACATCTGAGGCACCTGCTGAGCTGTCGTTGGTTGCATCGCCGATGTTGCCATCTGCATTTGACCTAGCTGATGAGCTAGCTGAGCCAGCGGTTGACCACCATGGTTCTGACTCTGACCAGGTTGTTGCGAAGGAGCCATCGGCTGCACGGTACCCGATGGACCAGCAGTGGCTGGGTCGTACCGCTGTGCATAAGGATCATAGTGCCGATCTTCTCGGTAGCCTTCATCGCGGCGATCTCGTCGATAGGATTCTTCTCGTGGGTAATCGTGCCGCCGTTCATAGTCCCGTCGTTCATCACGTCGCTCAATATCTCGACGCTCGGCTTCTCGACGTTCGACTTCTCGCCGTTCCACTTCTCGACGTTCTACCTCTCGTCGCTCTGCTTCTCGTCGCTCATCCCGCCGATCTTCGCGTCGTTCATAGTCTCTCTCGCGATCACGCTCTCGCTCATAACCTCGATCTCGGTACTTTTCCGTTCGATACTCCTCTTCGTCCCGGTAGTCACGATGATAGTCATCCCGCATAGCTCTGGGATCACGCATGTCTCGCGGCTCGCGCATCTCTCGATGCTCTCTCGGTTCTCGCCCTTCTCGGTACCAGTCATCGTAGTCTCGCCGGTATTCGTAGTCACGCCCGTTGCTCCTGCGATATCGTTCACCCCTTGTCGCTGACACCTCTCGCCTTTCCATTTCTCGCCGATCAAGTGACGATGCGATGTGGGACGTCGCCGGGGGCCTGTCGTGAGTCCTCCTGTCGCCTGCGTGATCATAGCTTCGCGATTTTAACGACCCCCATCGCATTCGCCGAAGGGTGGGCTCGGCTCCTGAAGGCACAGCGGCATCTGTTCGGGTCCTTCTCGGTAGAAGATCGTCTTTAGCGATCTCAATGACCATATTCGATGGCACTAGTCCAACCCGATTGCCAATCTGCCCATGGTAGAAACCGTCAGCATCCACTTCGCCGTACACCTGTAACAAAGCGATTTCAGGATTGAGCCCGGAACAAGTGTTCCAGAAAGATACCTTGATCAGCTGATGCTTCCGGAAGGATAACTCGTCCGCCTCCGCGTTCGCATTGGGTGACATGTGATGCGAATAATCGAACAAAGCCACGAACCTGAACGTGGGAGGTTCCGGAGGGAGCTCACCCATGCAAACAAGCACTACTCACCATCGGCAGTCATCCTCAAGCGTTGGAGGTCGCAAGTCGGGCTCGCTCCTTGTTCCGAAGCCACTTTCGCTCTTCACACGCGCCAGTCGAGGTGGAACCAATCTTAAATGGATTCAGTGAGATTGGAGTGGATCTGCACATCTAGGAAGATTCAGGAATCTATCAGGATTTAGACAATATCGTAGAGGAAAAGACTTCTTTTTGAAAATTTGATACCAGTGAGTATCATTCATAGTCGCATTTTCATAATAGGTTGATTTAGCCTCCTATCCCTTCTGAATACGGGTCTTGCCTTTCTATTATAGAAGCGGGACATGGAAAGCGCGACTTCAACTCAAAACTCCACCTACGTTTTAAATGCGCTGTTCCTATGAACACAAGAAATGGATAAGAGGCTTTTGAGAACAGACTGAGGGTGATGTCAGACTCTGCAAATCGCTGGGTAAGAGCGTTGCGCCAGCGAATGGAACTTTGCACCAGCGAGTCGAACTGTATACCAGCGACTCAACAGTGGCGGGACCCCACGTTCAAAGGAAGTCCCGCCAAACTCTGTTTACTGCCCAGTGACGCTGTTTAAGGGCGATGTCAGACTTTGCGAATCGAGCGATTCGCTAGCGAATCGCTGGATAGGAGCGATTCA
>KZ345362.1:85198-108935 GCA_002352805.1 Teladorsagia circumcincta
CGCCAGCGACGGGCGATTGGCCAGCGACGGAACAGCGATGGATGATCGCGATCGCCCATCGTTGGTCTAAATCGCAGAGTCTGACCGACATCTAACATGCGAGCCGCCCGACCACATATGTACTTTGCACTGAACTCGACGTCTCCGCTTCGTCGGATTTCGTAATCGGCAATCGTATTGTCTCTTCTTCTATTGTATTGTCCAATGAAGTGACATACGCACACAGACCAGCGCTAAATTAAACTAGGGTTCGCGCCATAGCAATGAGTGAGAAAACGTGATAATTTACTAAAGACGCAGCACGGTTCCTTTCTGTGGTTCACGAAGAACTGCCAGGGAGGGGCTAGCAAGAAAACATCACTGAAGAGAATCAACACGGTGCACGCACACTTTGGCAGTGAACTGCGCTTCATTCGGTTAAACTCGGGTTCGGGGGAGGGGGAGCACGCGATGGCGCGGCACTCTCTTCGTCTAAGCCGTAACTCTAAGCCGTGCTACCGCTGTATTTGGAAACTGCGGCGTGATAGCGAAAGCGTAACTGTCCCTGTGACTAAGCCTTGCAGGAGCATTCGAAGGAGCGCCGAGCCATCGCGCCCCCCCCCCGTCCCCGTACTAGAGTTTCACCCTTTATTGGCCTTATTACAACTATGGACGCACCGAACCGCACCCAAACTTTCGTGTTGAAATGGGGGGGGGGGGGGGGGGAATTGCTGACACGCAATGTTCGCTCGGTTATTGAGAAAAGAGAACACGTAAGAGCCTGTCATATATACCAAGGCTCTCAGACAACTAATAAAGTAAGACATGTTAAGAAAAAAGGTGCTATCGCAAGATGCGGGGCATCCCCTATCACAAAGCCTAGGAAAAGGTGTGCAGACTCCGGTGAAAACAAAAACAACTCAGGCACGCTCAATGCTTCTCTTCTCCCCTTATCTAAGGCTTAAAACTGAAAGAAGCAAACTTATGCCGCGATTTCAAATGCGTTGCCGTCGTGATGCCTCGTATCTTGCGATAGTCCTTATTTTGTTGACCGCTTTTTGTCGCGAGTACTTCAGAGGGTGATATGGTTTTTGAAATGTTCTGTTTTAGATTGCATCAGCAGATTCCCTCCCCCGACGGACAACAAACCACGAAATCCGAAGCGGCGACGTCGAGCTCGGCGCGAAATATGTGGTCGCGGCGGGTTCACATTTTATTTGACGGCGCCAGGGTTACGGTAGCCCAGCGCTTGCGTGCTGATGTTCATACTTAGGGGCTTTTTCGATGGACCGTAAGAACAACAGTAACACTGCCACCCAATTTTAGAGTCCCCTCCCATTCCCTTAAACAATGACCTCTTTACAGAAATACATGATTTGAGCTCCTATGGAATTACAAGATTTCACCGAACTGCGAACGCAGTTGCATGAAACTTAAAAGCACAGCACACGATTAGATCACTGGAGCGATCCCTCTCGTTTATGAAGCAGCAAGAAAGAGCTCATGCTTCTTCCGCAATTGAAAGGGCGCAACACGGGAGTTACAGTTGTTCTTCAACCTTATAGTTAGGCCCATGTCAGACTTTGCGAATCGAGCGATTCGCTCGCGTCCACGGTGGCGTTGCGGTACCGGCCCAAAGAGCTATTCACTGATCGCGACGCAACCGCTGACGCTAGCGAATCCCTCGATTCGCAAAGTCTGACATCGATTTTCCTATGTTTCCGAAGGTTTCTCTGCTTTCCCCCCAACTGATCCAAATAGTATTCTGGTTCATTTTTGCTACGGAATACTTGGCTTCGGTTCGAGTAACGATTTTCTGCTTTCACGCCATACATTCTTTGGCGTTTGTCCGTCTCTCGTACCTCTCATGTTGTGAAAAGCACGCGCTGCACATGTACATATTCCTAGACCTGAGCAGCCCCTTGCGACAATTTTACTCACAGTGACATCAGAACCTAATTTATTAGCAACTAGTAACCGAGGTGCCACTGGCTGCGCAAATATCCGCTGCTGTACAAATTTGAAAAAAAATTGGTTGATTACTGATTTTTCAACGGCGCTCATCGGTTCAAGGCCAGAACAAAGAAAATTCGAACAGCAGTTGGATTGTTCCTGGCCTTTAAGAGCGAGTAATTTTTCTCTGTTGCCTCTCCGTCAAACGGCCAGAGACAGGCGGTGAAGGACCAGCAGCTGAAATTGCAGCGCGTAGAGGGAAAAGGCGTCTAGGCCTATGAGTAGGGCCTTGCTGCGTCGTTGCGTTCGCCTCCTTCGCGAATACGCCATGTGTCTTTGAGGGCCCAGCCATCAACCACAGCAGACCCACTCCCTCTTCCCTAACATTCATTTTACTGTGCCATCTGCCTTTATGGGCGGAAGTGGTGTATTGGCAGTTGGCACTGCTCACCATGCTCTGGGTGGATCAGTCTTGAGCGGGCGGCATTCGGGCCAACCAAGCCTTCCATCACTCCGGGGTCAGAAAATTGATATCAGACTCCACTGGGAGGATAAGAACACCGATTTTAACATCCGCTGGCCCCCGCAAGTCATTGATTAGGCCAAAGGGCTTTCGAATTGCCATTACGGTTCTGAATAGAAGTAGAATGCGAGGCGCATCCCAAATTGGGATTGAATAATGCTGAGTGTTTTACGCTATATCTTTTCATCGACCTTTATGATCAACTAGTGGCCTCAGATCTATTTGAGGCATAGATTAGCGAATAGAACACCGGCTCACGTCTGTCGGTTCTTGAACAAATCAACTGGACACCGGAACATCTTAGCGACTTTGAAGGGAAATCAAACGTATGGACGTCATGAAGCGATTAGTCCATAAATCATAACGTCGACCCCGTTTGTTTCCATAGGAATGTTTTTTTCAAGCCAGATTTCTCTTTCGATGAAATTATTCCAATCTTAGCTGTATCGAAGTCCCACGCTGAAGTAAATAAGCGAGAAAACAGTAGGAGACTCCTTACTTGTTGTTGAAAGGTCGAAATTTTTTTACAAAAGAATTGCCGAAGTATTGTAAAGTTCTGCAGAAAAAAGGGCTTTTGCAATACCTTGGCCACCTGAACCTAAGAAATAGCTAGGACATAGTCCAAGCGGGTGGCAAAGTTCCTTTGGCAAATGCATGTAGTAAGCGAAGCCGGCCAAAACTAGGCGTGGTGATGAGCAGAGCTGGACCACATAGGCGTGGCGTACACCTTATCTCCATTATGTATGAATCCTATACTACCCAGATGGAACAGCAGGGGGCTGGATGGCCACGAACTTGGGTCGAAAGCTATCGACTGATATTCATTAAAAAATAGTGGTTCAGCACAGGGCTCGCACCGGGTAATGAATCACACAAGTGAGTGGATACAGTCGTAGAAAGATAAACTGACAGTTGTATGCCAATTAAAGTCAGAAAGAACCGAGAGGAAGGCAGAAAGCTAGGACTGACCCTATTAGACCACTCGTGGCCCATGGAACGTACGCAGTATAATGCGCCGCAAAACTGGTAAACATCAGAAAGGCTGCTGCTGCTCCAACATCCTTCAGGGTACTGACGCACACTTGACTGATAAATGTACTTCAAATGTTCTGGAACTTCCTCGCTTTCCTTCGTTTCTCGTGTTTTTCTCACGATTAACCAACAGCGCCCGACGCTCTACCAAACAGTTCCAGTGGTGTTAGCTGTGAATGCTGCCTCTGATAATTATAGAAAAGACGTTCCCAATGAAAATTCTACGGTGAGGTAGGAGCCCAAGTAGGGGAAATATACTCATTCGAAAGGCAGGCGGGCTCTCCAAGGGTGCAGCACGATGCCTTTCACAACGAACAGTGTGCTTCTCAGCAACTTAGCAGGGTCATACCCGCGCCGCACCCCGCTCAGCCCCTCGCCATATGACAATAGCGTTCATGAAAAGAGCGTTAGCGTTAAAGGGGGCATTGGAATTTCGCTCCGAAAAATTCCTTTCTTTCTGCTAAAATCAAAGTTAGGGAAATGGTCCCATTTCTACTTATCTCGGCCGCTTGTCATGGTTCTTTCTTCATTCCTTCATCACTGGACACCTCTACCGTGATTTCTAATCAGCTGCCTTTTCATCGTGAACTTCGCGTTCTAATGATGGTTTTCAAGGTACACACGCTTACTAAAGTTGCAACGAAAGTCTTGTAGGTAAGGGAAGTTCACTACATATAAGGCCGGAAGCCAAGTGTGGGGCGATCCCAGAAAGATTGATCAATGCCTGGCAATTTGTCCTCGACGTTCTTCTGCAAATTGTGCAAGTCTTCTCTCCATATGCTCCGATTTCTAGCAATTTTTAATTTATGGATTTCAAAATCCCTCCATAAATCTTCTGTGAGGAAATTATTGGGGAAACAGCAGTGGTTGCTTAGATGAAGGAAAAGCCCTTCCGAAATGTCCTCATTTTACATCAACGGGTCAGTGCTAAAAGTTGCTCAGCGTTTGCATGATTTTCAGGATCACCCCCTGCAGGCTACGCAAACCTTTCCACTTCTCTGAGAGCGCTTCATTGGTGCCAGATGTGTATTAAAGGGTGAGATACTAATTTTAGCATGCTCCTTCGACATTATTATGTCAAATGTGATTTCTTATGGTGCCGGTAAATGAATTGAAACATCGCTATTTATGAGCCAACCGATTTACTGTAACCCGCTACTGTTTCCTTAGTTTTTTGTTGCCTTTCTTCCTTGACGACTTGAAACAACCAGGAAGGCAAAACAACAAGAATTACTCTGCCTTTATTCTCTGGATATGGGTTCTGGAAAACGGTGACCTTTTCCGAGCAAATAATACATTTTTCTGATAATAACCGAGACTTGTGGGTGGTAATTGACCGTTTTGGGCATTCTTTGCTCAGACGATGCTGGAAATGTTGTGAAAATGAACAGCTCCACGATTGAGCTGTCCACCACCTAAAAATCGATACCTATGTCTTGCAGGAGCTCGATCTTCAGCACTGCCAGTTCGAGTGCCCTGCCGAGCGTAGGCCTCGATTCGCATCCGAGCGTCCATCGGACCTGCCCATTCGGAATGGCCTCCCCAATCAGAATGTCGATGTCGCAACAGATAACTGGAAAATGGCAAGATAACAGAGTGAATCACGGTTATTTAAGGAGAGACCAGAATATCCTGTGGCACCTGTTCTCCATGTCGGGGACGGACGGCCGAGGTTCGTCGACGCTCGTACCGTCACCTCGAATCAGCCGAGGATGAAACGTGTAATATTGCTTCATCTGAGATGTTTTCCACTGAAATAAACTAATGTTTCGTTGAAAATATCATACAAAATTAGTGCGCGGTATTCAGGAAAGGCGTCTGTCGACAGCTCATTAGTGTTGGAGACGTTTTGCAGCAGTTACTTACATAGTATAATAATTACCTAGTAATGAAGATAGACACATTCTATTTCTCTGCGCTCTCACTTCTATCTGTAGAAATGATTAAAAGGTATGTTAAGAACGAATGATAGAATGATTAGAGTGAAAGGAGTGCCACAGAGTGGAATGTTGCGTCAGCGGACCGCTCGAGACATTAAGCGACTGGGGAAATGACTCGGAACAAATGAGTAGGCTGTCTGCATATAGCTTCAATCAAACGACAAGGGCAGCACATTTACTATGCGCATAATGAGCCCGCCTGTGCATGGCTTACAAGCCGGCCAAGGAGAATTAGCAGAAAATCACCTCACCTTGGGCAGCGTTGCCTGTGCTCCGGCTGATAGACCACTTGCCATCGAAGTGGGGCAGAGGGCTGCCGACATTGGCAAAGTACCGGAGGCGTTCATGGCACCTGAAAGAGTGGCACCTGCGCCGATCCCCGACATCGGCATCGAGGTGGACGGTAGAGCACCGGCGGCGCTTGGCATCGTGCCTCCGGCAGCCATTGCTTGAGCGCCTAGAGTTGTTGGTCCGATTCGATCGGTACCGACTAAACTATTGTATCCCTGAATTGCTGAGGCAGTGTACGAAGAAAGTGGATTAGCTTGAAAGGGCATTGAAGTGAGCATTGGCGGGGCAGTGTACGGTGCATTCTGCGGTCCGGAAAGAGGTGCGACGAAGTGGCCAGTCGGAAACGATTGAGCCATGTCGAGCAGAGGCGCTGTTTGTAGTAGGCCGTCAGAAATGGCACCAAACGACGGTCCACGAGGCACGCGAGCCACGTTCGAATCACAGGAAACGGCACCCTCTCTCGTTCGAGTGCGGACGGTGATGAAGATGGGCGGGTCGTCCGAGAGATCGGCTAGTCGCAGGAGGACGTGGTCAGCTGCAAATTATGAAATGAAGATTGCGACAAGAGCTCAAAAAAGCTGTACTCACCTGTGGCAGAAGGCACCTGGGCGATGTTTTTGCCGTCAGCGTAGATGAGGTACGAATGGACGGCGGCTCGTGACGGCGGCTTCGGTTGATTCGTCACTGGCGTCCACGAGATGAGCAGCGTTCCGGCCTGAGGTCCGTTCTCGGCCTGCACGTTCGTCGGTGGATCGGGAAGGCCAACTGAAATGAGAAAGCAATATGAGAGTGTGTGTCTGCGTGTGTTGCGTGCGCGTAGATATGAAGGCAGCATCGTCATTTCCCTCGGACACGCTTGAGAATCGAATTCCAAGGACAACGCGTTAAAATGAAGGAGAAAAAGCAAAAGCTCTTGCTCTTTTCGCCACTCGATACCGCTCTTGACGAATAATTCTCCCAAGACTTTGCAGAAGACAGCGAAAATTTGGACTGCGTCAACGAGGAGAATAGAGGTTCTCCCGGTAGCACCACTGCAGCAGAAGAGTGATGAAGGACACTGGGCACTACTTGAAAGTGAAATTCATCAGAAGATAAAAAGGCAACTTACCAGGAATCAAAGTAGAGGTGGAAAGTGATAGAGGGATAAAACATAAAAGAAAAACGGCTTAGAACCCGACAATCGGGACCCTCTTTACTCGTTGATTTCCGCAATGGGGCGAGTCTCATTGGAGCTGACGTCATAACGTGAACGCTCTGCTCTGCGTCTCAGCTAAGCAACTGTTATCGCCGGTCAGAGTTCGACGGCGAGGCGGGGGCCGCACGTACGGGGGTACCCGACAGGAGGCCCGTTGCGCGGCGAGAAAGCAGAGAAGCAGCGGACGAGGAGCTGACGTCATAGGTCTTGCCGTTGGAGATACTATTAACTCCTTCGGGCCTCCTGTCGTGTATCCGAAATACTTATGATGCGCATCGTCGCGAACGTCGCCGGACCGACCCTGACAGGCCGCCAAACGAATACCTTCCGCTCAGAAATGCGCATCGTCGAGGGCCTTCCTGCCATCCCAGTGAATATACTCCCCTTTTTCGACCCCAACTGTAGCGGGATGAAGAAGCGAAAAGCTTTCAGCCTTACAGTTCCGAAGCAACACTCGGCAGTGGCCATCATCAGGGCTTAAAATGTGCCAGACTTCGGAGATACTATGCAGTTTCGTAATTATAAACAACAAATGGATCAGTTGATCTAATTGGCGAATCTCCCTGGGAAGCGAGTACGATAACATTCAGAAGCGATCCCTGTTCATTTATTTATTTGTTTATTTTTATTGTGGCCAATCTCTATGGATTTCGCGCGTTTCCTTGAAATTCAGAGGTTGAACACTACCCAAGAAAGGATCTCGGCAGATTACTCAAGCGTGGCCCGACCTGTGTCTAGCCGCTGATTCATTTCACTTGGCAGATAATCATTCATTATGAAAGAAGAAGTATAATGAAATTAACATGCTGAAAGAACGAGCAAAGCATGAACCACTGAGCATCGATTGATCGCTTGATGCGCCATGCATTCAACCTCTACTCGGGATCTTAAGAACTTGTATTTGCGTCGCAGGGATCATCCAACATACATGTCCTGCTTTCAACTTCTTAAATAAGTGGAACCAATTAGCAAAGGAGGACTGAAGGCTTAGCTGGACTGGGCGAGATTTACCCCTCCATCCTCGATTTATGCATATTGTAGCAGCTTCCTGCTCCACTTCATGTGCATTCTACTGGGAATAGCATAAAAAGACCCAGCTAGGATGAATGGGTGGTTATAGAGGGAGTTTTTATGCTGTTTATTTCCGCCTATGTGTAGGGGTCACGAATCGACTAGGACTGGCGCCATGGTCCGCGTAAGGAGAGCAGAATAATGAAAAATAGCAGCATACAGGGTAGGCAGGCTGGAAGGAAGCCGATGGCGTTGTTGCCTGGAGGATCCACCAAGAACTGGGCGGAGCGCATTGTCATCAAGCAACGGCACCTGACTGGAGGCATTCTAATCAATTCAAGATTCAAGACATTAATGAGGTTCATGGAACGCCTCTCGCGTTCGAATGGTTAACGTTTTGCAACAAACAACGGGGGCGAACAGGCTAAATGGCTACATAAACGAATTTGCTAAGCGTTTCGGCTGGCCACGAACGGTCATTAATGTGTCAGAACGGGGAAAAAACACGGACGGTGGTCTTTTCTGAGCGGGATCTCCAGCCTGGCACGAGATTGAGGGAGCGTCACTGGAATGATCTTATTGCCGGCTAGAATAGACGAGGCGAGCTCGCGGGCGAGGCAATGAATGGAACAACTCATGAGAGGAGTGTCGTCTACTAATGCGTGAAATACGGATGAGAAGCCACTGGCGGAAGAAGGGATTCGTGGTTTCCAGGATGTTGTCAGGGAGATGGGCAGACGGAAGGCGAGAGAATGTGGGTGGGCTTGTCTGGTGGTGGAGTGCCAGAGCCACGACAATGCAAGACAAAGCCACCGCGCCAACTTACACAGAAAGCTTGAAGCACTGAAGGGAAAGCAACAATGAGGGAGCAAAGAAGATGAACTCACTTTTCGGCAAAGTCTTGAAGTCGAGGCACCGTTCGACAGGACGCTGTTCGAGCACAGCTTTCGGATGTTTCGTGCGAACGGAGACACGGTAGATCGTCGACGGTTGCAGGCCTTGTAATTGCACCTTAAATTATCATTAATAAAAAACGGACACGAATACGATCAAAAGATCCGGCTCTGAGTCAGAGTACCTATGGAACTACTCAGAAGCAAAAGAGGACGAAAGGGCAGATACGGCGCAGTACACTGAAGGTGGCGATAAAGCATGGCCAAGATGGCAATTAGCCTCGTTCTCTCAAATTGACTGCGGAAGCAGCCAGAGAGAATTGCACCTAGAGAATTGTCGAGACGGCGTTAAACCAAAGAGCATTGTCCGTTTCCCGTCAGAAAGAAAGCAGAAGAAGAAACGCTTTTTGGAAAAACGCAGGCGAATGAAGCGAAAGCTAACGGAGGCAGCCTGCCAGCCAGCCAGCGGCGACGAACGCCTGCTGCATGGCTTCTAATAACACACGTGGCTAGATGTTCCTGCTGCTCAGCAATCAGGCTAACGACAATCCAGCCGTAACGGGACGTCGCCGGCTGACGAACAGAAGCCAGCCAACCCGTCAGCAGAGATTGCAATGAGGTCTTCTTCTGTGTTGTACCATCCAATGTGATCTACCCGTTGTCTCCACTCCACCATTAGTCTTACATTTTGGGAACCAACTCCTCATTAGCTAACCCTAGCTCTATCAACGTATTCAGGCACTTCGATAAAAGGGAAATGACCTTTTGTCCTTGGAGTTGACATTTTGATTACAATGAACCATCGCAAAGCAGTCTGAAATGGTCTTCACTTGCCCCTCAAGAATATCCCTGAAGCGCCATTTTACCTTCAAATGGAATGCGTACATTGAATTACAAATCAAAACACTTCCCAAAACCAAAAGTTCCACGGAATCTTTTATTGCTCAAAGGCCCACTAAGGAGTATTCAGAGAGGAGTCTTCTCGAATAGTTTCTTTGAGCCGCTTAACGCGCGGTCTCGCCCTTGGAGGCAATATGCTGTTTTGAAGTCTGTGAAGGAGTTCAGTTGTTCTGTGAGACGTCACATCTCAACGGGAAGACTTGCGCCGCGACGTTTTAATTTAGTAAAGAATGCAAAAGCGCGAAGCGTCCCATATCGGATATCAATAAAGCGAAGGACAGATAACGGGACGCCTGAAGGAGTCCGAGAGTGAGAGACGAAGAGACGGAGAGAAACGAAGAGAAGGAGATGAAGAAATTGTGGAATTGAAACAAGCAGACCAGTCTGAATGAACCACTTGGCTTACCTGGAACACTGTTGGCGGACAGACTCCCACTTTGACTGCGTTCAACGAGACCACGTGGTCCGCGTTGCTATTGGACGGATACCATCGAACGCAGGCCGACAACGGCGTGACGGCCCACACCCGGAGATGCTGCGGTGCAACGGCGGCTTCTGCAAGCACGGAACGCATTCATGCACACTCTAAGAGAGTAATCCCTTCACCTTCCGGTTGCTATTGTTTTTCGTGCCCCTGCACTCAAAGTGCATCAAATGCCCGAATAGCAGCGAGCGACCGGCTCAAAAGAAGAGAATTATTGCGCTTAGTTATGTATCGACGCGCTCACTGAACGGTTCCATGTCAACTTATCAAATATTAATCATTAAAACAATAACAATTTGTGAAAGGATGTGGAAAGAATCAGTAGGTAAAGCCTTTACTCACACCGTTCGAAAGTATTCGCTACTAATTAGATAGTTTAAATGTGGCTAAGCAATCGATCGGAGTGAGCCATGTACATGGCGTGTAACCAGAACCAGGAACAACAAAAGTACTTTTGGCTAGTACAATGAATTTTGGGGGAAGCTGCATCCGAGCCTCGCCCTTCTGCCTTTTGTGTGTTTTTTTTTTCCTTCAGGGAGTCAGAGAGCCAGATACAGAAGAAAATGGTCGCTGCAATTACTTAAAGAGCTATCGCGAAATTGCCGTCGTAGCATCTTCAGCGAGACCGTGGCTGCAGAAGAAAGAGCCTCCACGTTGAATACTTCACTTGAAAAGTGAAGCACGGTGATGGCGGTTTCCCTACAGAAGCTTACAGAAGCCAATGTTAATCACAGAAATCCTGCGATAGCAATGAAAGGATAAGGGGTGATAGTAATGAAAGGATAAGGGGTGAAGCATTCGGCGTTGATCAGTCCCTCAATGGGATGCGCCGCGCACCCTACTTCCATTCAGAAGCGTAAAGGCAATTGAATACGATTTGGCCTATACAATGACTTACAGGGGCCAGCCGATGTACGGCTCAGTGCGCTTATCCTCCCAGACGAATCTGATATCAATTAAAAACCCCGGACGGATGGAATGGTTGGTTATCAAGCCTAAACCGAGCCTCGAATATACTAAGTAATATATATAGATCAATACATTGCGTTTCATGACTATAAGTTCACCCTGAAATTGTGCATCTCCGGAACAAGCAGATGCGTGGGAATTTTTCTCATATCGTCGACTGATCCTCACACAATCAGATAAGATTAAGGGCAGACATTGAAGAGTCAATAATGTGTGGTTCCTCCTTTACTAAAAGCAAGAGGAAAATCCTTCGTGGCATACTGGAGTTGAGACTCCGAGTCAGCTGAACACTGGTGCTCGATTCACTTCCGTGCTTTAAGAGTGCTTGTTTCAGTTATTTTACAGTTCCTACCGGTGTTTATCCGTATGACACTTCATGACGTAGTTGCCTTAGAGATATTATATCGAAATGCGACTAGAACTACACGATAACCTTTTCAAATCGTCTGGATTTAGAGAGTGGTGCCGCTTCTGGCTGACTGAATCTCCGGAGTACGTGTAATGTTCTGCAAGATACGAGTGTAGTCGACGTCGTTGGCTCAAGAACGGGATCAGATGTCCTTCTACTGTGATCTTTGGAGCCCATTACGCAGGTCATGGAAAGAATTTCCGGCAGAACATCATTACAGTGGGCACCATCACCTTTCACATTTCCTTCACTAGAATCGCGAGCGCTGCAATGAACCGGCTACCTTCGCGAGTCGCGGCAAAAACGTTCACATCCACAGGAACTGTTTGAGTAAGCCACTTTCATTCAAAGAATTCCAACTTTACTGGAATTGTCTCGCTTTGTATTGCGACTGCTCTGCAGGCCCAACTTTGTCCAATATCTCTCTAATATTCAGACCGGTCCGGCCATTCGTAAAGAACCGTATACCGTTGCACTCGCCTCGAGAGGCTGAGCTCAAAACTGTCTTCACTATCTGCTAAAGGGTTCTATGAACGGAGTAATAAAGCAAGAAAACGCAGGGTTAGCTCACTGGTCTCGCAAGCAAGCGGTGGTGGGAACAGTTTCTCGGAGAGCCTGCTTGTTTGTTTTCAGTGTCCATGTGACGGAAAAGCTTCTAAATTTGTTAATTCGTCAACACTTGCCATTACCTGCCCGTATGAAGAGTTTGCGAGCAGTTCCCACAATCTCTTGCCTGCAATACAGGGCACTACCGCTGCACTTCCTTGCTTTATGACTCCGTTCAAAAAACCGTTTAGCAGCTAGTGAAGGCAGTTTGAGCTCAGCGTCTCGAGGCGAGTGCAACGGTATACAGCCCATTACAATTGGCCGGACCGGCCTCATGACCTTCCCTTGATGACCCTGTAAGTTCAACTTCACAAATTGAAGTTGTGCCTTCAAATAATGGTCAATAAGCCTTTGGGCCATCTTTGCCGCAATCCTGACAATGTTGTTGCTTTTTTCACTACCCTGCAATTCTTAGTTTTTGCGATAGAAACATTAAATTACGAGCGAGTTTAATTTCAAGTGGAAGTGCGTACTGTTGGGGGCTCCCCTTATAACTTTTCTCTAATAATTGATGATAGTTTCTCTAATCATTGGTAGGAACCTCTTGTGGATGTCGAGAACTTGTAAAATATCTGAGACATATGAGCTATCCAAATACCCATGAATAGAGCAAGGGATTGTCCGAACTGCTTGGCAATGGCTTAAGAACCGAGCCGAGCACCACAAAATGCATAAATGTGGCCTTTTCTTCAGAGGACGAATACCAAACATTTGAGAAATTCCGTTCTTGGATATGTTTGTAACATATACTCATTCCCATAGTCAGATTTGTTGTTTCACACGAAGTAATATTCATTTTCTCAGGGCGACCTTACATTATGAAACGGTACAAAAACCAAAAAATAATTATGAAGAAGTTAGAAGAAAAGTTGCTCTCGCCAAAATTGCGTTACAGGGGTTATTCACGGTGGGGATTCGATTGGTGATATCAGAAAGATTCCCAGGCCTCTCCTCGTTCTGGAAATGCAAAAGTTTAGGGTGACCTTATAGTTATGAAATGCACTGTATCAAAGATAGCAGTAATATAGACTGATCCTATTGTGTTTAAATAGAATGTGAAGTGAGAAAGAAGATGAGACCTCGACTTTGGCTTTCTCCTTCCTTTTACGAATCTTTCTAAAGTAAAATTATGCTAGCATGAAATTTTCCTAACAAATACAACAGGTTTCAAAGGGGTAGGCTTCAAAGGTCTGCCTATTTGACAAAGGCAGTTCTGATTGTTTGTTGACTACGTTTTCCGGTTTGTCTCATCAGAAGCCGAATCCTTGTTTGGCAGGGCCAGCTTCCCAACGTAGGTCTCGCTAGGTAAGTCCCTAGCCCTGACAAAAAGAGCGATCAATAGGAAGCAGGAAGACTGCTGCATGTTTTCTGGATAGATGCTCCTTGCCGTATATTTCCCCCACTATGAGGCTTAATGAGCGTGAAGGAAAAGCGGAACACGCAATGCGGCAAACATTTTCGCTTCAAGTCTAAAACTGTGGCCACGGTGCCCGAACGCGTTCCCGAACAATTGGATTCCGGACGCTCTGAGCGATTCCTTATCGTAATGTGCGCCCGCTCATTGCCCGCGTGAAAGCATGAATAAGTCGCGGTGTGGAGCACATCGAGTCAGGCCTATTAGGGAAATTAGACACGAGCGAAGTAGATACGATGAGACACATGAAGGCAAGGGACAACCAGAAGAGCTCCGCTGGCAGTCTGCCATAAAAGACTGCACATGAGTACGAAATGGAGGTAGAAACTCACCGTTTCCGAGCGTGATCGTACAGGCCGCATCGGGACTGTGCCCTTGGTCGGACAGTGCCCGAACGGAGAGATTTACCGAGCCGTCTAGAGCAACGTCTTCCACAAGTGCACGGCACTGAATAAGCAGCAAATTAACAATGTAAATGATTGAAGGCATGCCCCATGATCAATTTGGTGAGGTTCTTGCGCACTAATACGGATATACACATGCGAAATTGGCCGGCAGTAAAGAAGGAAGGAAACGAATCCGTCCAGAACGCTCAGATTAAGGGCTCGCCTACCTTCGTGATCAATTGTGCTAGGGCAGTGATAGACTAAACGCAGAGAGGAGTGTATGAGGTGAGAGAGTGCAACAGATGAGAGGGTGCCAGACAACAGCTTGATAAAGGAAAAAAGAATCTGCAGCTCCAGCAGCTTTCTTTGCGAGGCCCTAGCGCTCCGTTGGGCGATTTCCATCCACGGGAATGCACACCTGCGATTTGTGGGTCTATCCTACAGACTGAAGGGAATCGTTCACACGACTTCTGCCTGGGGTATGCCTTAGGTGAAACGAGCTGCTCGAATGCTTCGAGGGGTAGAAATATGCTGGCGGGAACTGCATGCTACAATTTCATGTTCAGGTTCCAATTGAGGTTTTTTCCACGCAAGCTTGCCATGTCATGGAGAGCAAATGAGAGACGGAAAACAAAAACACGTGCGTGCGAAAAGGGACATCGGAATCAACTGCGACTGCAGGGATGTCAGAGAGATATAAGGAAGGGAAGGGTGGGGTGGGGAGGGAGATGAGTAAAAGGGTTGTGAAAGGCCGTTACTCTGACAGTAAATAATTCAGGAATTAAGAGCTTTAGCAAAGAAAAAAAGATACTAGCAGGAAAGAAAAGAGAGGCAAAAAAATCTGGGTAAATACTTACCTTGTACGAACCAGGTACGACAGCTCGCACCTGGCCATCAACGCAGACGTGATACTGCGAGACAGCGACGAACGACTCTTCTGGAGGCGACCAGGCGACCACCACCGATCGTGACATCTTCTTCTCCACGACCAACTCACGAGGACATGGCACTAAAACTGTCGGTCTAGACTGTGCTACGTTCCGGAAAATAAAGAAAATGAAAAAATGCAAACAATGGGTTATTGCCACAGTTTTCTTGCATACAATGAAGCCAAAGGAAATTTTCCTAACATAAGATTCATGGAAAATTCGCTGCCCGGAAGCTAAGACCTTCTTCTTTTATATTACGCGTAAAGGCAAAGCCTGAAATGGTTATTGCGCTTGCAATTGACAGTAGAGATGTGATGTCTGACGCCAGTAACGAAGAAAGAAACAAAACGTAGACAAGGCAGTAAATAAAGCCTTCCCCCCTTCTCCTAGCGCGGAAGCGAAATAGCATTGAATCGTGGGCGGAGTCAGTGCTGTTGGGCGGGGCTGATGCTGTATCCTAGGACTTTGACGCCTCGGCCTTTTTATACCATCCCGAAAGTTGTGTATATGCGCTTCGCTTGCTTACCATTGCCCTTCGCATTTTTCTTGGAATAAGGCTCAATTTCGAACAAAAAGCCCAGACCATGCTTTCAAGGCCTTCTCTTTCTGCATTACGCATGTATCCACAATAAAAAATAATAGAAAAAAAGATCAGAAAAGCAAATATAAAACTGATAGTGAGGAAAAATAAATAAACACAAAATAAACGAATAATACGATTTTTATTTTAAGGAGCAACAAAATGTGACAAACAGTTTTTTAATGGGTAAAAACCACTACTATGGTTAATCTTCTGCATTGCCCGCCGAGCAAGTGATGCGGGTTCGGATCCTGCCTGGGGCAAAAGTTTAGCTCATAACTAAGCATTCTTGTGAAACTTTGGCAACGCGAACTGCGACGTCAGAATAGCAGTCAACCAATAGAACAAGTCAAAATTAATATCTATCGAAGCTTTCAGACTTGAGGCTTGCTTTGTCGGCTGATCGGCTCATTGCGTTATATTTGTGAGTGCTGATAACCTAAGGTAACCACACAATCAAACGCCGAGCTGCAGTGAAATGGTGTCCCAGTGATGCAAGTGGCAGCACAAGAACCCGGTGAGGAGAAGATGCGAATTTGGATCCCGCTTAAGGCTAAGGTTTTGTTCATAACTCATCATTCTTGTGAAAGTATCATGGATCAATAGTGTGCTGAAGTGGTGTAGTGGCATGTGGCGCTGCTCACCACCCGCGCGGTCCGGCGATCACATCCTGGGTCCTGCGTTGTCCTGGCCAACCAAGCCTTCCATCCCGCCGGGGTTAATTGGTACCATACCTGTGTGGGAGGATAAAAACACTGAGTTGTTCATCAGCTGGCCCCCGTAAGTCATTGTACAGGCCAAATCGCATTCATTTGCACTACGAATGTACAAATAGAAGTAGAATACGTCCCACATCCCAAAAAGGAACTGATTCACGGCAAACGCTTTGACCCCTTTCACTATTACCAGATTGGTCCCCGTCAACCGCCGGGACTTTGTTTCCTTGCGTTACGCCTTCCGCTGCACTCCTTCCCACTTGTGACGCCAAAATCTCGTAGAGGGGATGGTACGCATAAAAAAAGATGTTTGATATAATAGAGAGCATCACCGCAGCCATGACATTTCGTTAGAACGACAACTCAATACTTAACTGGACCTTTGATCCGCCAGGGTTTAGTTTTTCTCCTCTCCTCCTCATCTTCATCCTTCTCTTCCCCTCCACTACCTTCCAGCTGCTGCTGCATCTTCTGGAGTGACTGAGGGTGTCCTCAAGCAGGTGTTCATATAGGCGTTGAGATGATATCGCAATCACGCCATTGCAAAACACTGACAGCGCAACTCCTGCGAGCTACCCAGACTTTTTAGCGGCTTGTCGGCTCCTTATCACTTCATTTTCATTTTGTGGACGGGCAGGCAGACATCCATACGTACAGACACATACTCCATATCTCGGAGTCAGATTAGGCGTGGCCATGGATTTGAAGTGGCTGTCGCCGCACTTGATAGAAGCCGTGTGCATAGGCTGTTTCTGACATTATCCTCTGGATATCAGCGAAACATGCTGGAAGCAACTTATCCACGTGGCTTCTATCAAGTGCGACGGCCGCCACGTCAAATCCATGGCCACGCCTAATCTGACTTCGAGATATGGACTGTACATACAAACCGACACATCAAGTTAGCGGTTTATAAAATAGAAGGATTGATCGATCATGTGGCGAGAATAACCATCCCTGAAGAAATAGGATGTGAGAAGCTCTCCGAACGTCTACTCGGTAACTGTACAAGTAATGAACGGAAAGGTTCCCAGGTTTTCTACGGCAGACTCCTACAAAGGGCATGAACACTTCGGTAGGCCCTAAAACGTCACTGCATAGGAAACCACAAATACTCAAATTTTCTACGTTACTGAATGAAAACAATATCTGTAGAGCAGCCTGTATAGACTGGTTCATGCTTTACACTACATCTTTCCTTTGCGAAACAGCATCAGAAAAAAAAAACAACGCTGCTGGTACACATTGGAAGTGTTTTGGTGCCAGCATGCGGAAGAAGGAGGTGCGGAGCAAAGAAAACGAAGTAAACGATGGAAGCCGTGGCTAAGTCCAGAACCTCCATTATTTCTCCGTGGCCAGCAGATATTAGCCGACAGCGAAACGGCATGTATGATTAATCACCTTTTCCTCCCTCTCCCCCTCCCTTTCGCACAATATATAAGGGTCAGAGCAGATATGCAAAAACAAACCCAAGCACCACAGGTTGCTTTGTACCTATTTCCTGTAGCCTGAACCTATGCTTACCTCAGTTCTATTGAATTTGATTGGAGCGCTTCACCAACAGTGCTTTCTGATGCGCTCCACAGTTTTTTGATACGAAAAGTGTCGAAGCAGGATCAACCGTCCATTGGCACAATGTATTTGTGATTTCAGAGGAGGAGGGGGAGCATCGGAGTTGTACTTAGGATGGCGAAAGCTTAAAGGTCGAAAAAAAGGGGTCGTATTGTTGGGAATTGAAGAAGTCATGTTTGCTGGAGATGGGGGTCGTATTTATGTTTTCCTTCGATTTTGACAAAAACATCACGAAGGAGGCGTGAAGTAGAGTTGCCGCTCTATTCGAGGCATATTTACCTCCTCCCATCCCTCATTGTGGTGGTGGTGGTGGTGGTTGGGAGAAGAGGGGGGCTGGGAAGGTGGATACTTAAATACTTGAGAAAGTACCAACGCTAGGGTTAGGTTGATCCTGCTCGGGAGAGGTTTGACATCATAGCTCCTCAGGTGCAAAGCATACACCTGCTTTCCGCTTCACATTGAGGAGGCTAAGAAGCAATGACTGCAAAAAAGAAATGGAAGTTGGAAGCGCAGTATAGATGAAGAAAAGCCACTAGAAATTAGCAGTTCTCACGGCCGTACCGGCAAATAATCGTTTCTTCGATTTCCACAGGTGGTGTTCTCAAATAAATATTTGATTGCTTACGTGAGTTTGCCTCGCCTTAATATTGAATAGAACAGGAATGTCCGATTGTCAACTCAAATTTACCAATTCCTAGAGAAGAGGTTTCCATCCGATTTAGTTCTGATTCTCCGCTCGGAAATTATTCCTGTTACAGGCCAGGCCCATCATAAATCCAGAAGCACAGAAGTCTGAAGACAATAAAAAATTAATGGATCCGTCGCCGAAATGGTCCGAACTCCTCCGAGTTTTGAGTCCATGGAGGCTAAAAACGGCATGGCAGTTCCCTTACTTGTTCACAAGCGCTCCAAAAGCCATTCTTGAGCAGGTGCTCCCTTTCCATTGAAGTCAAGCTCATGTGAATAATGTGTAGTTGTTGTGAACACAATCATAATTGCCCTCCAAACAAATTCTCGGTGCAATCACAAGATACGGGGGCACTGTGGTCACAGTGCATTAAAACAGAGCGAAACAATTCGCTTTTGCAGGGAATCGGGCTAAGCCTTGTTGATTGGGTGAGAAGAAACTTCAGGGTGATGAGGATTCTTATTCTCCTTGAATTTCCTACCCACTCTTACGCTTAGTCCCAGAGGACGTCCCCAAATCTTGCGACAGCGCCAAAAATTTTCGCGCTTATTGAGAACTGAAAAAATCAAAACGTTTCCAGGTTTGAACGAATATATCCGCGAGTTCCGAAATAATGTGTATCAAAGTGTATGTGTGTATGCAGTGTGTGTGTGTGGTGTGTGTGGTGTGTGAGCTATTAAGTGGGTTAGCTTTTCCTCTTGAGGCTACGGGGCATCGATCGCCGGCTGCCGCAAGGAGTAGGCGGACACGGCTTTTGTTGCATGATTGCATGACGAACTCATGATACAGGTCATCGAGCACTCGTAAGGACAGCCAGAAGGGCAAAACTGGTCGTTACTGACTAGCTGACTAGTGGATGTAGGAATGTGCGCCTTGTGCCCGAAAGGACCAGCGAACGGGGGGGGGACACATTGAATTAGGGTTATCGAAGCAAAGAACAACTTTCGTTCATAACTGCAAAAAAACTTGCAGCTATTGACCTAATTGAAAAAGCAGTATCAAAAAAGGAAAGCTTTTCATGGCAATCACTTAGAAATCAGACCGTTAATGAGCAGACAGTAAAAAGTGCAGCAAAAACGAAATGTTGGCAATAGAAGGGTAAACGAGAAGGAGATCATCAGAAGACACCAAAAGGAACCAGCAGAGCCAAAAGAATAATGAATTGATGAGCAAATAAATGTCGAACAAGAATAAATTCAACTCAAAAACAAAACATAAAAAAGCGATCAACAAGAAAGCGAACAAACCTCTAGGAGTGTCGTTCTGCTTGATTTCCTGCACCGTAACTTTGGAGACGTCAGCCGGTGGATATGGGCAGACGGAATCGGGAAGTTGGCTGTGATCGGGTTCAGAGAAATCGTGAGTGATTGTGGAATGGTGTTGTGGCACTTGAAGGGGAAATGACGGCGATGGAGCTCGGGCATTACAGAGCAGCACCGAGTCCGGTACCCGTTCGACGTAGTTGGACGGCACCAGGCCGGTCCTGCCGTCGAGCGTTTCGGCTCGATAGAATCCGTCCGAGTCCATCTCGCCTTTGACGAGCAGCACATCACCTGGCGCTAGGGCCAGCTCCAACTGGGGATTCTCGTTCGGGGAGTCACGCAGTGGTAGATACTGGAATAATGCACGAAATACACGTGCGTTCGGTTTATTACGCAGAGTGAGCAGTAATGAATCTCCGGACGGAGGGCCGGCACCAGCCACCAGTGGGCCAAGGCCCTGTACCGGTGGAGCCGGACTGGCTGACAAAGACATGCGTGCGGGCCCTAGACGGGCACCATCCGTGGGCCCTCTCAGTCTCGCTCTGGGCCCCCCGCTCCCGCTCCCACTCCCTCAAGCCATGCACTCCTCGTCGCAATCGATTTCGTCTGCCACCCACCCCCGGCCAACCCTCTACATTTTCCACTTCTAATAAAAAATCAATAGCATCCCCGTACTACTTATACTACACGCTTCGCAACTGCGGTGGGAGGCTATAATGAACTGAACTTCCTGAATGAGAAGAATCACCTTTATTGCAGGATAAATAGCTCGCCTTATGAGAAAGTGCGAATCGTAGGCGGAATAGGGAGTGGGACTAAGCTCTCTACAAGGCCAGACATGAGTTAGGCAAGGTTCTTAATTAATTAGTGCATTCCGGCACAAAAGAAAATATTTCCATTCAGATGGAAAAAAATTAGTAGAAAAAAAAGAAAAATAAAAAGTACAAGGAGCATAAACGAAAAGGAAATGAGTTGCTATTCCATGACAACTCGGAAGGCACAAAAGATTCGAATTCGTTCCTCTGAGAGACCTAAATGAGCAATGGGCATCGGCAAAAGGAGGATTTCGCGAAAGGATGATGGACAATCATTGAATGAGGCGGGGTCGGCATACGGTACCTATTGCGCATGGTTTGTTTCGAGTTCAACTATTTATTTCAATCCTCATGACCCCTCCTATTCAACCAGAAGTGGTTAGACATGAATTTCAGCCGACTTCTAGCTGAGCCATTGTTCTGAAGCAACCAAGCGATCAATGGTTCCGCTCATTACTCTCCTTCTGCGGATAATAACCAATGAAATGTCGAGATCGCTACCAAAAAAGAGCGAAGGGAAGACCAAGAGCTCTTCCAACATCAGGTGTTTCGAGATGGGCCATCCATACAACATTCAGGCAGTTTTTAGGAAAATTGGATGCACAAAGGACCTGCAAATCTATACAAAGGCTGGTCAATTTTTAGATTGGTCCATGTTTTCACCATGTTCACCGACTCTTAATTTCTGATACTTCAGGAGCCTCCAGAACCACATCATGCCTTCTAGGACCCCACCAAAAGCAAGTTAGCCATCGGCTTGGCTCTCTTTTCCCCGTGACCCGCACTTTCAGTACCTCTGTTATGCTGTTCTAGCTGCAAAATGCAGATACCCGCAGCGTAGCAGCTCTGAGCGTCCCGTTAAATGCAAATAGCTGCTAATTAAATCGGATCTTCTCCCGTCGGTGTCATTATTTTCGAAACCATTTCTTTTTGTATATAGTCGCTTGGCTAGAAAAAATGTGGAAAGTATGGCCGATTCAGAACAAGATTGATCCGTACATACAAGCAGAGTCAACCATACATTTCTCCAATCCTAAGAATTTGACGAGCTCCCCTCAAAGGGGGTTAATTCCACTTCCACCCCCTTCCTCCCCGTCCCCAACTTCACACATTTTGCCCCCGAAATTGGCCGTTTTTGAATCATCGTCGTCAACCTCTGCGGGACGACCATCACGTGCCTCATCTTCAAGATCAAAGTCTCCTCGACGAAACTTGTGGAACCAACGTTCTACTGTGCTACTACCAACACTTCCCTCGCCCCACACTTCGTTGATATTTCGAGTTGTTTGCGCAGCACTGCGCCCGAGTTGGAACTCGTAGAAGTAAATCACCCCAAATTGCGGCTTCGACATCTTCTTTTTAAACCTGAAAAAGTATCCCGAGATACAAGATACATCAGAACCCAATATCACCTATAGAAACTACATGAAATAAGCTTATCAAGAACGTGTAGCAGTTCAGCTTATTCTAACTGCTTTCTCGCTAAAATATTTAAGACAAGTAGGATATGCCAAAACCCGCATTACTTTCCGAACAACTCGTGTTAGTTGGCCTTGGTGGGAGAGCACATCAGGCCCAATCTGAGCGCCGATGGCCTTTCTGAACCAGGATTTTCTTATAAGCCATAGCCTGTTGAGTGTAGGAGATCTCTCCATCTTGACACCGCATTGCGGACAACGGTAAGAAGACGGTTCGCGAAGCAATTGCTACTCCTGGCTTCGGCCGGTTCATGGCTAAGGGGATTTTCATAAATCGAAAAATGAAAAGCTAGTTACCTTTTTTTTTTTTTGAACTCAAAAGAAACAGGTAGGTTGGGCATGATTCATTTGGCGGTAACCTCCCGTATGTAGCGTTCTCTTCGTCCTCCCTAAACAGCCTGCTCAGAAGTGACTGAATAAAGTTTCAGTGTGGGATGCAAAAAAGGCTCGATCTTTTGGGGCGCCCTGGACACCAGTTTCGTACTTCTTCGCTGATCATCTTCCATAAAGATGAATAGTCAGAAATTTCCAATCACGAACGTGTGCTCTGCGATTTCAAGCAAGGAGAGACGGCAGCTGAACAGGTGAACGTCATTCCACCTCAGGTGCAGCCTTTGCAGATCGTTGATTCTCAAAGCTAGCACAGGAAGCCAGAGCGAAAAAAGGTCGACGACATCCTCGAGGGAGAGCGTGACCGAGCGAGCGAAAATCTTCGACGAGCCGTGGACGAATCCTCCACCGATCTTCACGGTGCAACAGATGCCTCCAGCTTCTTGAGACAGATGTGAAACTCTCAAAGATCAAAACGTGCAGTAGTGAACGAATGCGTTCTAAAAGAAGCACTTTAATCGGATCTAATGGTAAGCCTAACTCAGCGAGAACTTGCGCTGGCCTTCAGGTGCTATTATTCTACCATCAACAGGCATTTGCATGCAATTGGCAAAGCGTTTTGCCATGGCAAGTTAGAAGAAGCAAAACTACCTAGAAACAACCTGATATTTATTGTGAGAGGCAACAAGTGTCTACAGAAGAGGTGTAAAAGTCCATCAAAACCTATAAAACTTTGGGACCCGCTACAGTAAGCCTCCAGCGCCTAGCGCCTTTGTTAAGTCTGGAATAATTTTGAGTACTTTTTATGGGATGTCCTATTTCCATCCTATTTTGAATAAGATCGACCCGATCGAATTATAACAATTAACAAACCTACTCTATTCAAACCAACAAACCTACTCTATTGGCGAGCTACCTCCGAGGACAAAATTTGTAGAAAACAACAACAACGGTGGCGATTCGTCCATTCTCTCGAAAAGATGTCACGTGGGTTCCCTATTGTTCTCAGTATGCTAATGCCAAGCGTTTTATCCTCTCATGATCGGTTAATTCTTTGGACTTGTTTGATAGGATAAATTTCGCTCAAACGAATACTGGGAGCCGCAAGTAGATGACACTGATGCATGTGATCAGACACTCGTTAGAGCGCCTGATCACATGCATGGCGCATAGCGAAGGAATCCGTCAACACTATTCTGTTCTCCTTTCATGAGCGAAAACTTACTGTAGAGAAAAGATAATTGTCGACCATTAAAGTATGCTGAAATATGGGCCGTTATTTATGTAGAGAAGCTAGCTTTTTGTAAAGAAATCGCGGAACCCATCCTTTAACCAACATCCCTACTATATATAATGCGCTAAGTCTGTCTGTCTGTCTGTCT